>PITA01002614.1:136396-157221 GCA_004023965.1 Spilogale gracilis | reverse complement strand
AAAAAAAAAAAAAAAAGAAAGCATTGTACCATTGTCCACTAAATATCCAGAGTTGTTTTGAGAACTCTATTTTGATGCCAGTATTATATATATGTATCTTTTTTCACTGTTTTGGTCTTTTTGTTATTGCTGTTTAGTTTTTGTTTTCTATTCTCTGTGGAACTTTGTAGGTTCCTAATTTTGTCCTTATGAAATTTCATGATGGGGTAATTTGGAAGCAACTAGTAGAATTCACAGTATAAAAATTTATGTTTTTTCTGCCTTTGGGAACTCTTAAAATTTTTCTGTTTATGATTTTCTTCCTTTATTTTCCCTCTCTCTCTATCTGGGATGCGAATAATTCAGATATTAGCCTTTGTGAGCTTATTTTCTAACTTTATTTCATTATATTATTTTTATTTTTTGCTCATCATGTGGAATATAACTCACTTTGTATTTCTGTTTTACTACCTACAATATATTATATACCCTAAGTTATCTTCCAAATATAATGCTGAGTTTTTTGTTTCTGCTTTGCTTTTACTATCACAAGTTCTTTTGTTTTCTGTATTCTGAATATTTGTGTTATTCTTTAATAGTACCCTGTACTTGTTTCATGTTTATGTATATTTTCATCTCTCAAGTTTTAATCATAGTTTTTATTTTTAGGGCTATTATTTTTATTTTTCAAATTTATTCTTTTAATAATTCTTCTTCTTTTTATTTTTATTTTTGCTCCAGTGTAATTAACACACAGTGTTATGATAGTTTCAGGTGCACAATATAGTGATTCAGCAATTGTATTTATTACTCACTGCTCATCTTTCTAAGTGCATTCTTAATCCTGTTCACCTATTTCATCCATCCCTCTTCCTCCCCTCTAGGAATCATTAGTTTGTTTTCTATATTTAAGAATCTGCTGTTTTATTTCTCTTTTTGCTGTTTGCTTTGATTCTTAAATTCCACATATGAGTGAAATTGTATGGTATGTCTTTCTCTGAATGACTTAATCCATTTAGCATTATATCCTCTAAGTCCACCCATGTTGCTGCAAATAGCAAAATTTCATTTCGTTTTATGGATGAGTCATATTCCAAGCAACATTTCATTCCTTTTTATGGATCAGTCATATTCCATGGTACATATATACCACATCTTCTTGATCCATTTATCTATTGGTGGACACAATTTGCTTTTATACCTCAGCTACTATAAATAGTGCTGCAATAAATGTAGGGATGCATATACCATTCAAATTAGTGTTATCATATTCTTTGGGTAAATAGCCAGTAGTGCAATTATTCGATCATATGGTAATTCTACTTCTATGTTTTTGAGGAACTTTCATACTGTTTTCCATCATGGCTGCACCAGTTTGCATTCCTACCAATATTGCATGAGAGTTCTTTTTTCTTCCCATCTTTGCCAACACGCTGTTTCTTGTGCTTTTGATTTTAGCCATTTTGACAGGTATGAGTGATGATTATGGTTCTGATTTGCATTTCCCTGATGATGAGTGATGTTGAACATCTTTTCACATGTCTGTTAGTCATCTCTATGTCTCCTTTGGAAAAATGTCTATGCAGACTCTCTGCCCATTTTTAATTGGATTATTTGCTTTGGGGTCTTGAGTTGTATGTATTAGTCCTTTATATATTTTGGATATTAACCCTTTATAAAATATGCCATTTGCAAATATCTTTTCCCATTCAGTAGGTTGCCTTTAGTTTTGTTGATTGTTCCTTCACTGTGCAGAAGCTTTTTATTTTGATGTAATCCCAATAATTCATTTTTGCTTTTGTCTCCATTGCCTTTGGAGACAGAGCTGATTTGAGAGAAATTACTGTCTGTGTTCTCCTCTAGAATTTTGATGGTTTCAGGTCTCACATTTAGGTCTTCAATCGATTTTGAGTTTATTTTTGTGTATGGTAAAAGAAAGTGGCCCAGTTTCATTCTTTTGCATATTGCTGGCCAGTTTTCTCAACACCATTCGTTGAAGAGACTGTCCTTTTCCCATCAGCTATTCTTTCCTGTTTTGTCAAAGATTAATTGACCATATAATTGTCGGTCTATTTTTGGACTCTATTCTGTTCCATTGATCAATGTGACTGTTTCTGTGCCATTACCATACTGTCTTGATTACTACAGCTATGTACTATCCCCCAAAATCTGGGATTGTCATGCCTCCAGTTTTCCTATTTGTAGTCTTTTGTGGTCCATACAAGTTTTAGGATCATTTGTTCTGGTTCTGTGAAAAAAGCTTTTGATACTCTGATAGGGTTTGCATTAAATCTTTAGATTTGGGTAGTATAGACATTTAACAATATCCATTCTTCTAACCCATGAATATGGAATATTTTTCCATTTGTGTCATCTTCAAACTCTTTCATCAATATTTTATAGTTTCCAGAATACAGTCTTTCACCTCCTTGGTTAAGTTTATACCTTAACATACCTTAGTATGTTATTACTTTGGTGCAACTGTAAATGGATTTTTTTAAATGACTCTTTCTGCTACTTCATTATTAGTATATAGAAATGCAACAGATTTCTGTATATTTATTTTATATCCTGTGACTTTATGAAATCCATTTATTAGTTCTATAAGTTTTTTATAGCTTTTATTGTGTTTTATTTTCTCTGCATAATTTTTTCTCCAAATTATTCTTTTAATTATTTGCTTATTTTAGTTTCCTTTTCAAGTGAAGAGGGTTTCTTTTTCTGGTAACTTGTCTGGTAATCCTTAACTGATGGCTCATATTTAATAGTGGGAAATTAAAACTGAATACTATTGTCTCTGAGCGTGTGGATAGGACTTTGCCAATGTGGTTTCAGTAGAGACACATCTGAATGCACCATACCTTTGGGAACCTCCCAGTCATTATTTTTAGGCCTTTCTTCTGGGTCAAGTCAGAATCTCCAGGGACACTTTCCTTTGTTCAGTATTTTGCTAATATAAGTCTGGTTAACAGATTTCTTAACCCCTAAGCTGAAGAAAAGAACTGAGGGTTTCAATATCTACCTTTTTTAGTTGTATTCCTTTTTTTTTTTTTCTAATACAGACTCCTATCCTCTCCATCCCAACTTTGCACCTATACATTGTATCTCCCAGTATAGAGATTTGATGTCTACTTCTCCAGAAACAATTAACTTCTATTCTTCTGTTCTTATGGGAGGGGATATGGAGATCTAACAGTAAATAGTTTCCAACCTAGTCACTGAATTTATCCCCTCATTCTTTATCCCTACTTCCAAGAGAATTGGATAGAGTGATTCTTGAAACACTAGGAAACTCGATAAACATCTGCTCAGTTCCTACCTATCCTTAGTGCAAGGGTTTTTTTCTCCCATTTTTCTTAGTCAGAGAAACCTCCCTGATGTCACAAAACAAATTTTATCTCCCTACATACACTTACCAAAATTATCTACTTCTTCTGAGTACTGATTGCAATTGCAACTAAACTTACTTGATTAATTACATTTAACCTTTTTCTGCCATCCTAGGTTGTAAGCAACTTGAGAGCAGTCCATGATTGTCTTGTTTTCAGTTCTAATGCACTGCTTGGTATATTTTCTAGTACGTGATAAGTACACAGTTATTTATTTTTTTAAATGAATGAATGAATCCAAGGAAATAGGAGAACTGAGATAAACACTATGAAATTCCTCAGTACATGACTATGCCTGGCCTACAATACTTTAATTGGTGTGCTAAATTATGAAATCATTCCAAAGTACTATATATTCATATCATGCTTGATCTTGATTTCAAACTTAAAAAACTGCTAGTTGATTCAGTTTCAAAATAAATGAACTAATTTTTTTTCTGACAATTTTATGGAGTTATATGGCTCAGGAATAATATTAAAGATATTAAAAATAAATGCATATATATTTCAGGTAATGCTAAATAATATGAAGAAAAGTAAAAAGGAGAAGGAAGAATAGGGAGCAATAGGAGAGCTCTTTTAAAGAGGGAAGACAGGGAAATTTTCTTTGATTTGACAGAGAGAAAGATCATAAGGAGGCAGAGAGGCAGGCAGAGAGAGAGGAGAAAACAGGGTCCCTGTTGAGCAGAGAGTCCTGATGCGGGCCTCGATCCCAGGACCCTGAGATCATGACCTGAGCTGAAAGCAGAGGCTTTAACCCACTGAGCCACCCAGGTGCCCAAGACAGGGAAAATTTTTATGTTAAATTTACATTTTGGCAGAAATTGGGATGAAATCTGAAATCAAGACATGAAGATATTGTGTTGTTTGTTACTCTCTGTCTCTCTTTCTCTCTCACACACAGACACACAACATTTATCAGAATACAATTTTCAGTGGGAGTACAGTCATAAAATGTTTTCCTACTTTGCAATTATGGGGAAATAGTTTCCACAATATCCATTGTGCTTTTCTCGGCATAGATTCAGTTCTTATCATTACTATAGTCAGCATTTTTTAGTTATTTTCCTTTATCCCCAATTCCATATTGTGGTCTTTCAAGCCTATTAGGAATAATATAGGATTCGTATTGGGCCACCCATCCACTGTTAGAGAAAGAGAAGCTTTGAATAAATGTTCTCATAGAATCACAGCTAAACTCTTTTTCAGTAGTCCTCACACCCCCGTTATTCTCTGAGGGGAATGATGGTTTTGTCTTATTCTTTCAATCATATAGATATAGGTGACCCCAAAGAAGCTTGCTGATAATGGTTTCCAAGGAATCATTCCCTTGAGGATTTATGACTTAGCACCGATGATTCAAAACTGAGAAACGTAGTTCTATCACTCATCATTCTTTTCTGTTATTTACTACAAACCTCTAGTGGTCCTGGCATCTAATTCTATATGATTATTTGGATACATAACATGCAGACAATAAGGTTTATTTCCACATACACATTCTTCACTCCCAAACTAAAGATCTTGAAAAGGAGATAATGAAAAACACAAGCAAAATTTAGAAACTCTAGTATCATTTTAAATGTCAGCTCCAACATGAATACCAGGCTTCCACAAAATGATGAACAGCAGCACTCTGTCATATCTAAATCTCAACCTTAATATACAGTATGTATCATATTCTATTTCCTATATTATTAAATTTTATTTATATGCAAGTGATCATTTCTCATATTATTAACTACCCTGCATTATTCTATTCAAATACAAATTCACTGCCCTACAGTAACAGCTAATGTCAGTTTAGAACTTACTAAACTGCTATAAGTATGATGATAGATAGATGATAGGGATTTTTATATTTAAATTCATTTAAACATCACATCAACTCTTATCAAGTAAGGATTCTTTTACCCCCATTTTGCGGAGGAGGAGGAAACTAAGATATGGAAAGGGTGAGCAGATTTACCAAAAGTTGCAGAGCTAGTAAGCGGCACACACTTCATCCAAACCCAAATACTTTTAACCCAGAATCATATTACGGAATTTTGATCTTTATACTGTTCTCTCACAATCTTCCCCTCACTCTTCTCTCTAATGTCTCTCACCATACCATTTGTTCTTTTATCAGTCAGGCCAGTTGAAAAACAATTTTGTGATTTAGTTCTCTGTCTGCCACAAGAACGCCCTCAACAAAAATCTCATCCTTTTGTCCCAAGCCTATCCCCCTAGGTATCAATGATGCTGTCATGTGTGGATATTAAGCATAAGCTTCTATGGATACCATATTAGTGAAATAAACACTGACCGACAAAAAACTGCATACAATAATAATTGACTCAACACATCCTTTTCCTTTTTAATATTATTTATAATTACATATTCATAATAAAATCAGAAAATAACTCTGGTTTCCAAAAATTTGCTTAGTACTTTCTCAGCCAGGCACTGAGGTAAAGAGCTTGTCATATAGTCTCTTTTTCCTAATTCTACATAATAATCAGGATATTATTAAGCCAGGGTTGAAAGAGATAATTTTACAGGACTTTAATATAAGCTCACCAGATATTTATACTGACTGTCTAAGTCTGAGAAAGATAAAAAGTTATTTTAAAGTGAAGGAATATGTTATAGAACATTATACTTAAGCCAACAAGTCTGGTTCTAATCCCAGCTCTATTTCTTTTTTTTCCCCCCAGGTTTTTTTCTAACTTGTATTAATATGGGCAAAGTTATTTACTTTGGGGTGCCTGGGTGGCTCAGAGGGTTAAGCCTTTGCCTTCGGCTCAGGTCCTGATCTCAGGGTCCTGGGATCGAATCCCACTTCGGGTTCTCTGCTTAGGAGGGAGCCTGCTTCCCTCTCTTTCTCTGCCTGCCTCTCTGCCTATTTGTGATCTCTCTCTCTCTGTCAAATAAATAAATAAATAAAATCTTTTTTAAAAAGTTATTTACTTTGTCCATCTATTAAGTGGGAATGTTGAGTTATGTTGTCATAGAGGTTCATTTCTATGTTAAAATTCTATTTCCATACTATTTCAAAACAAAGGAAATGGCAAATTAATAGAGACAGCCTCTTCCAGAATTATTTAAAATTAAATTATTTTGACTTACTCGTCAACAAAATAAAAAAGGAAGAAAGAACAAAATAAAGAAAACAATAGGATATTTATTCAAATGCTTTGATAATGATGATACTGTTCAGCTGCCCACCTGACTCTCAGCAAATTTTCAGCACCCATCTTTGACTATATGGCCTCACTTCATTCTTATCCTTTTATATTATAAAATACACAGATAAGTAGATATTCTTTCAGAAATAACTCTTTCTAAAGAATATGGATGGGCAATCTCATCTAACTTCCTCATCTTGTCCAATTACTGTTAGTATAGTTGTTAACATATTGTTGATAAGATGGCACTTGTCCACTAACTACCCACCCTTTTAAGTATCCCAGTTTTTTCTAGACTAGTCATTCTCAAGTTTGGCTGTACACTGGAATCATCTGGGAAAGCTTTTAAAACTACTGATGTCTGGGTCCCACCCCCAGAGATTTTGATGTAATAAGTCTAGCATGAGGTCTGAAGATGGGGATTCCTTAAAAACTTCCCAGGTGATTCTGAAGAGTAACCCACAGTGAGAATTTTTTTGAGTTCTGAAGATGTGTTGTAGGAATCAAAACTCTGGATCACTGAAAATGTTGTGATCACCTTTCTATAACAGTCTCTTTGTCTCACTCCTGGCACATGATGAGTTAAGAGAAAGAGCATATACCATTGATTTTTGGATATAAGGAAATATTGCTATTTTAATCAAAAAAGATTGAAGACTTTTCTATATGTGGGAGCCTACATAAATTCTCTGAGTAGAAAATGGCTTCTTTCCTTTGAAAAAAGATACATATTTATTTCATTGTGAAAGACAAGGTATAGGGCAGAATTTGATTGCAAAAACATAGAGAAACATAATTAACTTCTTTGCATAATAAAGTTAGTATTTGATCTTGCTGCTGTAAAGAGATTATTTTAAGATACATTTTAGCTTTGAACAGGTACTAACCCAGGCAGGAATTTTGTGTGTTTTTGGCAAGAGGGTTGGTTGGCTGTTTTGTTTTGATTTTACAGTTTTGCTGGGGATGGGGATTGTATAAGACAGAGAAGAGAGGGAGTGGTCAGGGATAGAGAATATAGAGGAATAAATAGAAAAACAAAACAGTGTAAAGAGAGAGTACGTCCAAACAACATAAGCATAGATCAAGCCCAAATGAAAAACATGGCTATTAAAACATTCCCTGAAGCAATGCGTGGTTAATAAATTTAGAAAGAGTAGTTTTTTAAATCTATGCTATAATTTTCTTAACCCCAACCCTCCCCAAATCTTTAAAACAGCTTTGTTAACTACTGACTTAGCAATGGTGTCTCTTCCCCCTTTGGGGGGAATAAACTCTACACTTATATTTTAGGTGAAGCTAACCACAAAGGCTAACGGAATATGTGGAGGTGGAGAGAGATGGTCAGAATGATCAAGGAGAAGCCAGCCCAAACCAGGAATTTGGCACAAAAGACAAGAAATAACCACCAAGACTAAGCACAACCTCTATGAATTCTCAGAAATATTTGAAAGGAATATGAATCTCTTAGAGTCTAAAGTGTGATTGGAATTTAAGTTATTTCATTTAGAAGTTAAAGAAAAATTTGCCCCACTGAAGACCAGCAGGTACAAATGGGTTGTAAAGTGGTATATTTAGGGAGGGGAATAGAATTCCTAGTACACAGACTATTATTTCTTTCTTTCTATATAAGTCTTCTCATCCTTTTTGGGCTGAGTATAACGCAAAATTCAGAAAAGATCATTAGAGCTTTTACCCTGTGTTGGAGGATAAGAGCTTATCATCTACCCTTTGCTGAAGGTTTAAGACCTTGAAGAGACTCCTCATTTCTGGATTACTCCACAAAAAAACTGCTAGAGCTTTGATAAACAAATTAAGTTTAGTCTCAAGACATAAAATCAATGTACAGAAATCTGTTGCATTTCTATACACCAATAATGAAGCAGCGAAAGATAAATTATGAAGTCAATCTCATTTACAATTGCACAATTACAACTGCACTTATTACAAAGCAATAAGATACCTAGGAATAAAACTAACCAAGAAAATAAAAGACCTACTATACTCTGAAAACTATACAACACTGATAAAGAAATTGAAGACGACACAAAGAAATGGAAAAATATTCCATGCCTATGGAATGGAAAACAAATCTTGTTAAGATGTCTACACTACTCCAAACAACCAACATATTAATTGAAATTCCTATCAAAATACCACTAGCATTTTCACAGAGCTAGAGCAAACAATCTTAAAATTTGCATGGAACCAAAATAGACTCTGAATAGTCAAAGTAACCTTGAAAAGGAAAGCAAGCTGGAGGCATCACAATTCCCGACTTCAAGTTATATTACAAAGCTGTAGGGATCAAAACAATATGGCACTGGCACAGAAACAGACACAAAAATCAACAGAACAAAACAGAAAACCCAGAAATGAACCTACAACTGCACGGTCAATTAATCTTTGACAAAGAAGAAAAGAATATCTAGTGGGAAAAAGACAGTCTTTTAAGAAATGATGGTAGGAAAACTGGACAGCAACAAGCAAAAGAATGAAGCTGGACAACGTCCTTACACCAAACACAAAAGTAAATTAAAAATGGATTTAAAAGCTAAATGTGAGACCTGAAACCATAAAAAATCTTAGAGGAGAGCACAGGCAGTAACCTCTTTGTATCAACTTCTTTCTACATATGTCTCCAGAAGCAAGGGAAACAAAAGCAAAAATGAACTATTGGGACATCATCAAGACAAGATGCTTCTGCAGAGCAAAGGAAACAATCAACAGAACCTAAAGGCAACCTTTCAAATGGGAAAATATATTTGCAAATGACATATCTAATAAACTTAGTATCCAAAAGATATAAAGAACACATAAAACTCAACACCCAAAAAACAAATAATTCAATTAAAAAATAGGCAGAAGACATGAACAGACATTTTTCCAAAGAAAATATCCAGGTGTCCAACAGACATATGAAAAGTTGCTCAACATCACTCATCGTCATGGACAGGCAAATCAAAATTACAGTAAGATCACCTCACACCTCTCAGAATGGCTAAAATCAAAAACACAGAAAACAAGTGTTTATAAGGATGTGGAGAAAAAGAACCCTGGTAGGAATGCAAACTGGTACAGCCACTGTGGAAAACAATATGGCATTCATCAAAAAGTTATAAATAAAACTATCCTATGATCCAGCAATTGCACTACTTGGCATTTATCCAAAGAACACAAAAATACTAATTCAAAGAGATACAAGCATCCCAGTGTTTATAACAGCATCATCTACGATAGTCAAATTATGGAAATAGTTCAAGTGTCTATCAACTGATGAGGATAAGTAAGAGGTAGTATAATATGATTTTACTTATATGTAGAGTTTATGAAACAGAAGAGATGAACATGGTGGAGAGGCAAACCAGAAAACAGACTCTTAACTATAGAGAACAAACTGAAGGTACTGGAAGGGAGGTGGGTGGGGAGGTGGACTAATTGGGTGATGGATATTAAAGAGGACACTTGTTGTGACGAACACTAGATGTTGTGTATAAGTGATGAATCACTAAATTCTACACCTGAAACTAACATTACACTGTATGTTAATGACTTGTAATATAAATAAAAACTTGAAAAAGAATTTTTTAAAAAAGAAAGAGGAGGCTATGCATACAAACATACATGTAACATATGCATATGTGTGTATATGTGTATGTGTGTGTGCGTATATATATAGTGTATATATATATGCATATATTATATATATATATATAGTAAAATACTACTCAGCTATAAAAAAGAATGAAATCCTCCCATTTGAAATGATATGGATGGAAATGAATAGTAGTATGCTAACTGAAATAAGTCAGTGAGAAAAAAACAAATACCATATGACTTACCTCATATGTGGAATTTAAGAAACAAAATAAACAAAAGGGGGGAAAAGAGACTGATGGTTACCAGAGGGGAGGTAGGCAGGGAGATGAGTTAAATAAGTGATGAGGGTTAAGAAGAGCACTTGTTGCAATGAGCACCAGGTATTATTTGGAAGTGATGACTCACCATATTGTACCCCTGAAAGTAATATTACACTGTATTCTAGCTAACTGGAATTTAAATAAAAACTAACTAAATAAATAAAGTTAAGTTAAGGTAAGGTAAGGTAACTAATATGGGCAAAAACCATACAAAAAACTTAACTCCATAAGTTTGAAATTTGTAATGTAAATTGAATTCAGAGCATTAGTAGGATTTTTAGAATTTAAAAAAATGAATTAGACCCAGAGAAATGAATGAGGAAAATTTTGGTTGATATAAATGAAACTTGAACTTCCAAATCTCACTGCACTTCTGAGGGAAGCAGCAGCCCCTTTTATAAAGAAAGGGTACAGACCCCTTGTTATCTCATCTGATTCCATTACCTTACAAAGAGTGATGTATCTCTTTTTGTTGTCTGATTGCTGAGACTAAATGTGAGACAGAAAACCATCAAAATTCTAAAGGACAAGACAGGCAGAAGCCTCTTTGACCTCAGCCACAGCAACTTCTTACTAGACATGTCTCCAGAGGCAAGGGAAACAGAAGCAAAAATGAGCTACTAGGGCTTCATCAAGATAAAAAGCTGCACAGGGAAGGAAATGATCAACAAAACTAAAAGGCCAGCCTACAGAATGGGAGAAGATATTTGCAAATGACATATCTATAGAACTTATACAACGCAACATTGAAAAAAACAAAAAAACCCAGTCAAGAAATGGGCAGAAGACATGAATAGACATTTTTCCAAAGAAGACATCCAGATGGATAACAGACACATGGAAAGATAAACAGCACTCATCATCAAGGAAAGAGAAATCAAAACCATGATGAGATACCATCTCATATCCATCAGAATGGCTAAAATTAACAACACAGGAAATAAAAGATGTTGGCAAGGATGTGGAAAAAGGGAAATCTTCTTACATTCTTGTTGGGAATGTAAACTGGTTCAGTCACTATGGAAAACAATATGGAGGTTCCTCAAACAGTTAAAAACAGAACTACTTATAACTGAGCAATTTCATGGCTAGGTATTTACTCAAAGGATACAAAAATACTGATTCAAAATGGACATATACCCCTATGTTTATAGCAGCACTATCAATAATAGCCAAATTATGAAAGAACCCCAAAGAACTGATGAACATATAAAGGATAATGATAAAGTAGTTGTGATATACACATTCATATATATGTGTGTATATATATATATATATATATGAATGTTACCATCAAAAGAATGAAATCTTGCCATTTGCTACAATGTGGATGGAGCTAGAGTGTATTATGCTAAGTGAAACAAGTCAGTCTGAGAAAGACAAATACCATATGATTTCACTCATATGTAGAACTTAAGAAAGAAAATAGATTAACATAGAGGAAGGGGAAAAAAAATAAGAGGGAAGCAAACCATAAGAGACTCGTAACTATAGAGAACAAACTGAGAGTTGATGGAGGGGAGGAGGGTGGAGGTGGGCTTGATGACTGATGGATACTAAGGAGGGCACTTGTGATAAGCACTGGGTGTTGTATGTATGTGAGAAATCACTAAATTCTTCTCCTGAAACCAATATTACGCTATATGTTAACTAACTAGAATTTAAATAAAAATTTAACATGGCATGTTAAAAAGTTAACATTTAACATGATTACAACATGGCACATGATTAAACATACACAATCTATGCACAAGAAAATATATTATATTCCAAAATAACTATAAAGCTTCATTAACTTTTACTGATGAAATCTTGAGGATATGGATATATTTGTAAATGCTTAGAGGAAAAAAATATATATATATCACTGGTTTGGGCTAAATGTATAGATATAGTTGCCCTGGATCTATTGAGGTAACTCAGGGAATAGCAGAGGCTCCAAAAATTTGCTCAGGTAGTTGGCTGATATCTCAACTTAACACTGTCCTACAAGGAAGTTCAGACGTCAAAATATATTAACATAATGTAAAGAAAAGATCGCAAGGTTTGGGGTAAAGGAAATGTTTGTTGAGTGGATGTATTCTCATACACTGGCTCCAAGCAAAGGCCAGCAGACTGCTTTCACGAAGACACTGCAAGAGAAAAAACATTGGTAGAGTGCATCTAGGAAATATTCTGGACTTTCTGTGATTTTTTTTTGTGAATAGAACTATGAGATGATGCCATCTGAATGTGCTCTCTGGTGTTATTGGGGATGTAGACAAAGAGTGTCTATATTGAAATGCCTGAGATAGGTCGGCAAGACTAACAGCATGGGTTATGAGCTGACATGGTAATCTGAATGTTTTCACCCGCACGGATGGATCTTTGAAAGTGGTTAAATAATCATGGTACAATCTACTAATGTAATCTTAAATGGTGTGTTTAATCAAAACACTCTAGGTCTTATAAGCAGGGACTTGACCCAAGTTAACCAAATGGAAGCTCTCAACCTCTCACTGAGATCCTAGACTTCAACCAGCTCATACACTTGAAGCCCCTTGACTGAAGGACCCTAACAATCTGTCAAAAGTGTTTACTGTAAATTAGCCTCCTAGGCTTTTCCAAAGGTACCTATAGACATTTGCTAGAGTTACTGTGCACAGATAGAGGAAAAGGGAATATCAAGCTTCTGGGAGATTATATGATACTCAGTCTTCGCTGACACTACTTCCTAGGGACTCAAAACGCCTCTATGCTCTACTACTCAGAAAGAAGATTTACAGAAGTCATGTGATAATATTTAGCTCAAAACAATCAGAGTTGGACCCAACTGCTACATTGATCTGTGTTTCCCAAGTCTTTAAATGTAGAATTAATCTACGTTTTGTTCAAAGATGTAATAATACATTTGTTTTTATAATTTTGATAAGGATAAATAATTCTAGTGCCTTATATTTGTTCCTATCTACCATAACTGTTCTAATTGTATTGCTTTTAAAATAGGGAAATTCAAGATTATTAAAAGAAACACCATTGTATACATCCCTCTTCCATGTGTAAAAGACAGTTGTCATAATAAATAACAGTAAACTACTTTAAAGTGGATGATGTTCCAGGGAAGATCTTTTTTTGCTAGAGCAAATGAACATATCTATTCTTATTAAATGTTTTGATCTGGTAAGTGCCTTTTCACCCAAATTGTAATTGTTAAACAGCATATAGCAAGGGCAGTGGTAAAACTTCATACTTTTACTTTAGAAGTATTTCAAGTTTCTGATTATCTGTCATAATCAAATGTTAAGGCCATTGGATCACAACATCATCCCACAGAACACTGTACTGGCCCATTATATTCATGACCTCATCCTGATTGGATCTGGTGAGCAGGAAGCAGCAAATATCTTAAAGGTGTTGACAAGATATGTATATTCCAGAAGGAGATAAACATGAAAATTTAGAACCCTGCCATCTTCATGAGATTCTAGGTTTCCAACAGAACTGAGGAATGCCCAAATATTCCCTCTGAAATGAAAGATAAGTTGCTTTGCTTTGTATCTCTGTAACTCAGAAAGAGAAAATCGTTTAGCAAGCTTTAGATTTTGAAGACATTGTACACTGCATATAATACATTATTTGAATCACTTAAAATTTAGTTTTGATACTAAGAATAATAAAGACCCCCCACAGATGTCCATATCTTCTGGAACCTGTGAATATATTAAGTTATTTGGCAAAAGAGACTGAAATTATGGTTAAGTTAAGAACCTTGAGTTGGAGAGCTTATTCTGGATTTTCCAAGTGGGCCCAATCTAATCAAGGGGATTCTTTTTTTTTTTTTTTAACAAGCATACATTCATTTTATTTTCCTCTTTCCCTGCCTTCCTTCAAAGATACAATCCAATCCTCAAAAGCACACTTACTTGTATATTTGCTTACAGATGATTAGCTTAGTTGACTATCCATAGCCAGCAGTGTTAATGAGGGTACTGCTGAAATACTCTCTGGGTGAGTTAGCATCTTTTTGCTCCATGGCCACTGATATATTCTAACTAATCATAGCTAACTATCTTGGAAAGTATACTCTTAGTCATAAGGAGGAAGGATGACAGTGTGGGTAGTTTAGGGCAGAACTCATATTCAACCGAGGATCACATGGATTCTTAAAAACAGAGAACTCTTCCCAGCTGTTGTAAGCCAAGGAGATTTGACTATGGAAAAATATAGAGACACAGCACTGCTGGATTTAACAGGGTCACAAGACAAAGAAAGCGGGTGGTCTCTAATAGGTGAAAAAGGAAAGGAAGTGGATTATTTTCTAGAACTTCCAGAAAGAAATGCAACCCTGCCAACCCATGTTGGATTTCTGACCAACAGAACTAGAAGATAATAAATGTTGTTTAAGTGACTAATTTTGTGATCATCTGTTATACAGCATTAGAAGACTCATACAGGACAAGAGCAAGGAAAAGTTTTGAAGCTGGTAGGTAAGATGTAAACTGCTTCCTTGCTTGGGTTTCATAGCTCAGCAGACTGAACAGATAACTATTGCAGATATAAATATCGATGGACCATCTGGGAGTCCCTGATAGGAGAATTATGGTGCAGACTCCCAGAGTGTGGGATTAAAGTTATGTCTTATTTTACAAATAGCATTCACATTTTGAAACTCTGCTTACGGGCTTGCTCCTAGGCTCTGTAGAGACTGAATATTCGATCCAGAACATCAAATAGACATGTGACCTGATATGCCCATTTATGAACTATTTCCTATCTGATCCACCAAATCACAAAGTTGGGTATGCATAGAAGCACTCCATTTTCAAGTGGTGTTTGGTAAAGCTTTATAGTCTCAGAGAGCACAAGAAGTTTCATATATATTTGTTTCAAGGACTTGTAGTACCTGCTCCTACCACACAGCCCCATCTCTCTCAACCAGAATCTAGTGGTAAGAGACTGACTGGTGGTGATTGACCTGTGAAAAAAATCTCTTCGGGGTTTACCAATGTTCATCAAAGTCACATGTTACAGATGGGCTTAACCATCATGTAGACAATATCATCAGTTCTGAGTATATCATTCAGCCTCTTTCCACAGTTCACGGGAAAAAAGTAAATATAGTGGAAATATTATGTACAGGCTCATAGATACAATATTCAAGGTATCAAAGATACTTAACAAGACTCACCTAACTACTGTTTCTGTTACATTCCCAACCTAAAATAGCAGAGTTCAAGGCTAAGTTCCAAATATGGTCCTATTCTTTAATGTACTGACCAGCCACCTGCAGGCAGCGTAATTATATTAAAATTCTTACACCAAGGAGGGGATAAAGTTTTGTCCTCATTGTAATACATGCTCATTCTGGATATGGATATACCTGCCTTGCTACAATGCTTCTTCAGGCATCCATTGTCTTATCATAATTATGATATCCTATACAAAATTATTTCTGTTTGAGGAAATCATTTTTCTGCAAATTAATTTAGGCAAATGGGCTTCCCAATTCTACCCGGTATCCCATCAACCTGAAATTGATTTCTTTATAGAATGTCAGAAGTCTGTTAAAGATTCAGTTATGGAGCCAGTCAGAAGAATACTTGTTCTTGTGAGTGTGGGTGCTTTCCGATAAGATGCAAAATAAGCTTTGAACATTATCTTGATCACATAAATAATAAATGGAGCTGTTTCTTCCAAAGTCAGAAAAAGTGGACGTAGGAACCAAAGAGTGAAAGTAGGTGGAGATGTCTCTTTTCACTATGGCCGCTAATAAACCACTCAAATAATTTTCCCTCATCCCCAGAACTTTAGATGTTGATGTCTTAATGCACCTAATTACTGAGAAAGGAATGCTTTCACCAAAAAGTAAAAAAATGTTTCAACTGAAAGAAAATTGGCACTCTTATTGGTGAGTGTGCTTCATCTTCTCTTCTCATCCTTGCTGCCCGGATTTCCCTTCTTTCCACATATCAGGCTATGCCTGTACTAGTAATCACATATATAATAATTCTACTGACAAATATGTATCTACTGACACATAAATACTAGATTCCTCTCTCTTAGCTCTTAACTGAAAATGTTTAGGAAAGCATATCTGAGTGTGCCTGGTGGAGTCACATTCTAATGCCTTTATGATCAGCAGAAGTCAGGGACTCAATGATCAAGGCCAAAAGCCAAAGAGAAAAGGTGTCAGCATTGTCCATGCAGGCATTACAAACTGTGCCTCAACAATCAAATTGTCATGTTCATTATCTTATTACATCCTCATATAAAATGCAACTGAGATGTCAGCATAAGACTTTCTGCCTTTGAGTTATATGAGTATGATTCACTTGAATCCCCAAGTACATACTCTGTGGAAATTCAGTTTCCTCCACGAGATGTCAGTAAGTTTACAAAAGGCCGATGTTCTCCATCTCCAGAGTCCCATTTCCATATAGGTTTCACCCTTCCATTCCACTTTAACCCAAATATGTAGCTCAACTACTTATTCAATTTCCATTAAAAAAAAACAAAAGCAAAAAACATTCACATATATCATGCATCATACTAAGAGTTTAGAATTGTAGAAAATGATCACATCAGAGCCAAATGTCATTAAATCCTACTATAATCTTTCTCTTTTCAGTAATGTCAACATCAGTCTTTCAATTCATGCATCATTGACTCCTCTGTGTCAATTTCCATTCAGATACCAGAAAATCAACACAAAACCATAAAATTGTAATCATGTTGTACAGGTTAACTTTCTTTTTGCTGTATTACTAGAAATTACATTTTCAAATTTAATATATTAATCAAGTTTTATCTTTCCCCCAATCTTCTCTTTAAAAATCTATCAAGTATTAAGTGAATAATGATATAATTAATCAAATGATAAATTTTCTCATAGTTAAGTGATCATGAGATATTGAAATGATTGTTCCTGTTTTAAAAAAGATGAACATGAGACCAAGCAATGAAAAATTAGATGCCACATTAGGAAGAAACGGATTTTTAACTCAAGTATTTTTTATTCCAAATTCATGTCACTCTTCTCAGATATTTTTTGGTGCCTTGCTATGGACCAAAGACTTTTTATATTATACTTCATTTATTCTTCACAACCACCTTGTAAAGTCAGCAGTCAGGATACTTTTAATTTTGGCATCTAGTCAAGATATACTCTAACTATGGTAACTTTTGAACTTCTGTTTCTCTACCTGTCAAATGAGACATTTGGACTTAATTTGCTGGATGGCCACTTTTGATTCTAATAGGGTATCATATGATGGTTTTGTAATTCTTTCTCACTATATCTGTAATAACAACTTTACTCTGGCTTTATAAAATCAAAAGAACCTTATTTCTAGCATTTATCATTTACATTAGAGTTAATTTTTCATGCATATGCCTGTCAACTATATTCCAGAGGGCAACTAAAATATTTATTTTTACATTCCCAATGCCTATATTTAGTCAGGACTTAATGAATACTTGTTTAATAACAAATGGATGAATACATATAATTTAACTGTATAATCCAGAACTGTATATGAAGGAATGATTAATATCTATCAACAAGGTAATGTAAAATGCTGCATTTATATTCAGTGCAATTCAAGAGAAAAACATTTTCCTTTAGCTGGACAGATTTTAGAAAGTATAGTATACACAAAAGAAATCCATTTACAATAGTGAAAGTGAGTTCATTTGTGAATGGGGAGTGTGTTCTTTGTCGGTCGGCTGGCTTTTTATTTATATTGAAATATGAGTATGAAAATATTGTGTGGACATTGAGCATTCATTGGATTAGTTTTTATGTTACCAACAATGCATTTATACATGTTTTAGTTATAAAGTAGCTTAATTCTGCTTTTAAAAATAAAAATAAGAGAATTTGATGTCTATGAGCATGACAAAAGGACTGCCTACAATGAAGTCTGAAAAAACAACACCACTTAAAATTTTTGTTTTTGCTATTAGTTATCTGTATAACATAACCACCTTCTGTATGGAAAGAAAGACAAATTTTCATTTATGGAATTTAGATGAAATGTCCAACTAAAATGTCAATTGTATGTTTTTTGTTTGTTTTGTTTTGGCTTATACCATTGTCCAAATATGTCTTGAGCAAAAATTATGTTGTTCCAGCATATACAGCAACACACATTCCAGTCTGTTCAACTGTCTTTCCAAAGGTGGGTCAATTGATTTTTCACTTGCATGTGCATGAAAGCTGTAAGTGCATTAGCATTTCCTTTTGCCAAAAATAAATAAATGAAATGAAATAAAGTAAAAAGTAAAATGAAACCAGTGTTCATCCTGCTAGCTTTGAGTTTTTAACCTCTTTTGTAACAGAATGTTTTACATGTAAATGTTATTGGCAAATAGTTTGCTTATTTGTCTTCCTTGTTTTCTTCAATCAGATAGCATTTCATGGAGTTAACTGGAAATAAGAACCGAGGAAATAATTTTACCAGCCAGTGTGAATAGTAGAGATACATAATTACCTGCCTATTTACTTTGAAGCTGTCACTTAATGAAGTGGGTCTAACTAAAACTCTAATGGAGAAAAATTCTTAATTCCTTTTTAATATTTCCCTATGTCTGGGAATGTAATTTAAAATAAATTTAAATGTTGATTGCTTTTATTCTTTCCCATCAGCACATAAAGTTGTTTCTGTTTATAGGCAACAAAACAGATCATTTAAGATTTCATATAAAATAAACAGCCAATCATTAGAAAATAATCATAATAGTTCCAACCAAAATGCCAATTCTTAAACAGATAACCCAATTTAAATGTTTGTTTTTTCATCCAATGTCCTTCATATATTTATCCCCTAAAAAGGTGTCATTTCTCATGTCTTGTGCATTGTTATTTATAAGAATATTTAAACAAGTTATTTATTGTAAAATCAAATGTAAATTTATCCACAGAAATTGCAGTTGACATGTTTAAATTTTCCCAATAAACATAGTTATTCAACATTATGCTGAGTGAAAAACACCAATCACAAAATTCACCTACTGTGTGATTTCATTTATAAAACATTTTTGAAGTGACAAAATTTTAAAAAATGATAACAAGCTAATAGTTCCCAGGTGACAGGGGTGTTGAGGGGAAGAAGGGTAGGTATGACTATAAAGAGGTAATTGTGTGAGATGCCTGGGTGACTCAGTGGTTAAGCATCTGCCTTCGGCTTGGGTCGTGATCCCTGAGTCTCGGGATCGAGCCCCACATGGAGCCCCACATTGGGCTCCCTGCTCAGCAGGAAGCCTGCTTTTCCCTCTCTCTAGCTGTGTTTCTCTCTGTCAGATAAATATATAAAATCTTAAAAAAAAAAGAGGCAACCATGAGAAAGACCTTTATGATGATGGACTAGATCTGCATCTTGGTTTCTGTGATGGTTACATGAATCTGTATATGTGAAAAAAAATACACACACCACATACACACACATATATTTTCAAAGTAAAGTTTAAAAAATATATCTATTGAGGTAATGTAATACTTAAGTCCATGAGCTCTAGAAACAGATTATCAAGACCAGACTGTAATCCTGGCTCTAATTAGCTGTTTGTTTGTTTGTTTGTTTGTTTAAGGTTTTATTTATTTATCTGACAGAGAGAGAGGCAAAGAAAGAGGGAACACAAGCAGGGGGAGTGGGAGAGGGAGAAGCAGGCCTTCCACTGAGCATGGAGTCTGATGTGGGGCTTGATTCCCAGGATCATGACCCAAGCTGAAGGCAGCCGCTTAATGACTGAGCCACCCAGGCGCCCCTTACTAAGTGGTTTTATCTCTAACCAGCTGTAAGACCTTAAACAGAGCCAGAAATTGGGCTGCAGTTATCTTCTCAGCAAAATGTACAAAATAGTCTTATATATATAACTGAAAACATCTCCTGGCCTCCCAGAAATGCTACTTAAGTGATTTCTATCACCATCACCATCAAAATTATGCATTTCAAGATTCATGGAATCATTGATTTGTCTTGGACTGTCAGCTTGTCCAATATAGTCACTGGTTAAGACTGCTATCTCAACCTGTTTATTATCAGCATCCCTTCTTTCCCTTTAAATACATCCTACTGGGATTATAAAAGATACATGCAACTTATTAAAGTATATTATACTTGTATCCTGTGTACATTGGTCCATCCATGTTGTATAAAAGTACATGATGTTAATGAATGTTCTTGACTGTTTTTTGTCAAAAAATAGTTGACAGAAACAGCCAAAAATATTTTTTTAAAAATAGTATCTTGGGGCGCCAGGGTGTCCCAGTCAGTTAAGTCTCTGACTCTTGATTTTGGCTCAGGTCGTGATCTCAGGGTCATGAGATTGAGCACTCTATGGGGCTCCACGCTAGGCATGGAGACTACTTAAGATTCTTTCACTCCCTCTCC
>PITA01002614.1:26316-136296 GCA_004023965.1 Spilogale gracilis | reverse complement strand
ACTCCCATAATTCGAATTTGTCTTCTAGTGTTATATGAATGAGGTTAATTTCTCTTTCAGTTACATCTTTCATATCTCTGAAGCTCACTAAATCCATCAAACTCAGCCCTGCCTCCTCACTGCCCACTCAACTCAGCATTACTTTTTCCTTAGCCTTAATATCTTCCATTATATCTACCATTTTAGAGAGTGAGCAAGAGAGAGAGCATTAGTGAGGGGAGGGGCAGAAGGAGAGGGAGAAGCAGACTCTCCACTAAGCAGGAAGCCCCAAATAGGGCTCAATTCATCCATCCCAGGATTCCAGGTTCATGACCTGAGCCAAAGGCAGACGCTTAACCAACTGAGCCACCTAGGTACCCCTATATCTACCAATTTTAAGGAGTAAGTGTCTTACATTCTCATTGCTTTCCCCTGGAATCATTATGGTTTGTGAATATTTCTTTTAAAATATAGTTTTACATATGAACCTAGGTTCCATACACAGTGAGACTACTGTCTGCCTTATTTAAAATGTGTGATGTTTTTATTAATGAAATTTAATATCACATTTGCTTCATTGGCCATGACATAGTATGTAGATGCTTATGCAATTTCTATTTGAACCTAGACACTCTTACTTTCTTGGCCTATGCCATAAGGCATGTTAGAATAATTTTCCTAATGTGCATGATATGATTGTTATTAGATTATACATTTCATGAGCTCATATATTAATATATAATAATAAATTATATAAATTATATATTAGCTAATAATAAGTTAATTTTAAACAATTACACATAAGTATGTTATTAACGTATAAATGTATTCTATTTTTATGCATTCTATTAACTGCAATTCTAATAATATTTATATATTATGCATATTGTATAATAATCTACTTGAGAAAAGAATCTGAATCACATAATATTTTACCATGTTTATGGAAATGTAGATGTTGGAAAATATAGTACATATACTTCAGTTTGCAGAGAATAAAGATGTTTTCAAAAAAAAAATGACTCTACGCTTCCATCCTGAATATAATAGCAAGTATATCTGGAGAATATGACGTTAATGAATGTTGCATTCCCGTATATATGAGAGAATGTTTTATTGAAGCTGGTTAGTGTATCACAATGTAACCAGGTTCTACTACTTATAATTCACACAATCACCTTCTAGTCATAAAACATCCCAAGGTACTCCCCATGGTTAGCTATGTTTTATTAGCACCAGACTATAATAGCGTGTGTAGAGATATCTTGGTCATTGCTTCACATTAAGATATATTTGAGTGCTACACGAGTTTCTGGGAATGGGGTAGTTAAATCATTGCTGATAAAATTTACCACATAGCAACGCATTGTTTACATTGCATGCAATGTAAGAATCTTGACAAAAGAATAAAAAGAAAAGAGTACCTTGGTCCCTTTGACTTAAAATAAAATGACATGATTATATTATATAAAATGATTCTATTTTTCAGTTTATTTCATTTATCTTCACACGACCCCAAGATCAAGAGTTACACACTCTTTCAACTGAGCCAGCCAAGCAACCCACATAAAATAATTCTTAACAGAAACAGGGGCATAAAAATATGTGTGAGTGTCTAGGGTGAAAATTGGGTTGTAATCCTATGCCCTCTGAGATATTTTAATGATAAACTTACATGTGATTTTGATATAATATTTTTAATTTACAACTGGAGAAAGTGATATTGAGAAATCACTTCATCAGCTTTGAGAACAGAGAGTAAACCATGTAAAAGGCATGGCAAGTGTGAACCTAGGTTTTTGAGTCTACTTTCTTGTAAATGAAGTATCAAAGCTCTCTGGAAACAAAAGTTGAAGACCTGAGTCTCCTGCCATTCTATCACTAGTTATACAACCCAAGAAAGTATTTAAAAGTTTCTATGTGCTTACGGACAAACTGGAGAGAGATAATGAGATGGTAAGTGAAACACTTGGCTAATTGTGAATATACAAGATTCTTGTGATGACCAGGTGACTAAAAATAAAACATGGAAATTTTGAAGAAAGAACTGGCAGCAAATTGTCCAGAAGTTGGGAGACAGAGGTTCTTTCACCACTAATGCCTGTGTTTCCAGAAGTGACTTAATCTCTCTGGGACTTTTGTTCTCTGTTATAATAAGGAAGTTCAGTCAGGTGATCAGTATGGTTACTAGCAAATCCAAAGTTTTGTAAATCACAAACATATAATTGTGACAAACAGAATAAGGCTTCAGGTTTTGGTTATGAATAAGTTATAGGAAGTACTGAAGAGAAGGCTATCAACAAAATACTAAAACCCCCAAGCGAGACACAGAAGAAATAAGTTAGTGAGAGGCAAAATATGTATTAATACGTCAGAGAGAAAGAGAATTTGATGTTTATTTTGTACCTTATTTCTGTCAAGCATCTTATACATCCTTTACATGATATATTTGATTTCATAACCAAACCATGTACAGCATTGTTCCTATTGCCATTGGACACATGAGGTGACAGGTCTAGAAAGTGTTTATCTGCAATTAACATCCAGGTCTAGTTTCTATTTTATATTGCCTTCATTGGCTAGGAAATAGATGAAAACAAAATTATAAGTCATTAAAGAGGAACTGGTTGATGGTGACACATACTAGAAAAAACTTTTGGTAAATAAAACAGTGGAGTAGGAGCGGTAACACTGGAGTAGAACTGGAAAGAAAAGAAATAAGGTGCTTGAGTTCAATGGTCAAAACTGCAAGAATTAATTTGGAAAATAGAGAAGGATTAAGAAGAAATATATGGGAATTATTGACAACAGTGAAAACTTGGTTGTGATGAGGGAATATGAAATACTAGCAAGTATAGCTGGGGTGGATATATAAATATATTCTGGTAATATTTATCATCAAAAGGAGAGAAACAGAGGGTGGCAGCAAGCCACTTGTTATTTTCAAAATGTTCTCAGAAAAATCAAAGGGGAAATAACAAGAGGAAGCACCAAAGTAGTTGGCCATGGATTCCCAGCTGGGTAGGAATCAAGTGTGTGACAGATTTAGAGGTTACAAGAAATACTGAAATTATTTCTGATGCAAAATATTTCACACTGGTGTTGCTTCAGCTCTATCATCATATACACTCATTACTTGAACAACTATTTGATGCCTTTCACCAGTAGTGGAAACATCTTTTTCTTCCCACAAATTTTCATATATCCTATTAGTATTCAATAATATGTTATATGGACCTGCCACTCAGCAATGCCACTTATAATATAAGCCCAACCCACAACAAAATGTATGCATTATAAATGGACAGATATGAGTGCTATTTTTGCCCTTATTAACCATGAAGTTACGTAAAGACTAATTAAAAACAAACAAACAAATAAACAAAAACCTCTTCCTTCTCTTTCCCTACTTTACTTAAAAAAAAAAGGAATTTGTCCTTCGCTATGAGACTTTATTGTGTGCCTTCCCATAAGTTCCTTAACAACACAGGAAATAACTTTTTAAGTGACTTTAAAAGGTGAGCAATTTTCTGCTTTTCTTTTAATTAAAAAATATTTTAATTTAAAAACATCTGCTATGGCTACTACTGAAACCAGGCTTTTTATTTTCTATTTCTGATGGAAAAAACATTCTAACTTCTCATTCTACTACTAATCCTTCCAATCTTCCCTCCTCCCCCACATCTGATAAACTCATACCTTTCACCCTCCTTTCCAAAGCCATCATAAAAGATGCCACTCTTCAAGCCTCTCCTAACACCCACCCACAGTCATTTCACTCTTTATTGTGCCAAAGAGACAGGCACTTTGGTGTTTTTCATTAAGAAAACAGAGCTGAGCTAGGCAGAGATTTGCTATGAGGTGAACATTCTTAGGAAATTCGTTATTGTCTCTGGCCTTGGTTTCCTCATGACAGATATTATAGCTTTTTCTCTACCCACAGTTCTATGCAGCACCTAATTTGTAGTCATATATATACACATATATAATAAATTAGACAATATATTAGACATATGTATGTATTTGACAAATAAACTCTATTATCTGTTGTCCTCATTCTCAGAATCTAACACAGTTCTCATAATAATAAGTGTAGGTAATAAGTAGTTTTTGAATTGGTAAATGAATAATAAGAAAACCGGAAGAGCTTTCTGTCACTTATTGAGAACACTGGCCAACAGCATTATGTTAAGCATTTCATGTGCGTTCTTAGTCAACCTCAATAAACAATTAAATAGGGGCGCCTGGGTGGCTCAGTTGGTTAAGCAACTGCCTTCGGCTCAGGTCATGATCCCGGAGACCCGGGATCAAGTCCCACATCGGGCTCCCTGCTCGGCGGGAAGCCTGCTTCTCCCTCTCTCACTCCCACTGCTTGTGTTCCTTCTCTGTGTTTCTCTCTGTCAAATAAATAAAATCTTTAAAATAAAATAAAATAAACAATTAAATAATATATAGTATCTTCATTTTCTTTTTGATATTGATGAATTCTAGAAAGTTGAATAGTTTATATAGAATAACATAGTAAATATGTGAAGGAAAGAAAATTTGAGCCCATGTCAACCTGATTTCAAAACCGAATGAATGAATGAATGAATGAATAAAACAGATGAGCTATTCAGTCAAGTCAAATTCCACAAAGGAAGAGATACTCAAACCCTTCAGTGGCCCCTGATCTCTGCCCCTGAGGTGTGCATGCTATGCAGCCTATGTCTCTCACGCCCACCTTCTAGCAACCAAAGACCCGGGGAGAAGAACTGAATGAGTGACTTGTATAGCACATAGCATGGAAGTAGAAGGACAAAGTTTATTTCCAGAAAGTGGTATTCATGAAACCTGGTATTAACAGAAAGCATATCACATTGTAGTCTCATAAAAAAAAAAAAAATCCTCCTCAGCTTCTTGAATCTAGCAAACCATTTTTATGTATCTTTAAAAAATAATTTTAAAAGCTACTTTCACAATTGCTAAATTTAAGCTCATCTTTTAAAAATGCCTTAAATACTCCCTTATCAGGGGGTGCTTGGGTGGCTCAGTCGGTTAACTGTCTGCCTTCAGCTCAGGTCATGATCTCAGGGTCCTGGAATCAAGTCCCATGTTGGGCTCCCTGCTCAGTGGACAGTTTGCTTCTCCTTCTCCCCTCTGCTTATGCTCTTTTGCTCTCTCTCGCTCTCTCAAAATAAATAAATAAATAAAATCTTTTTTTTTTAAGTCCCTTATCAGTTTTGTAGATTTATATGATTATACTCACGATGATTTCAAATTTTAAAAGTCTTTCACCACTTCCAGTATTGGACAAGGGCTTTTTCTAACTCAGTGTCATTCCATTTCTGCACAATATTGGACTGGTTCCTGGAGTTGTTAGCATGTTCAGGATTTTAAAGCTCTCTGTGCTGTTTGAGGAGAAGTTAGCATTCCCAGGTGAGATCTGATGGTCAGCAGGCTTGGGAGCAAGCTGTTCTGCAAGGGTGTTCTGCAAGGGTGTTTTTACCTTTCCTCTCTGTGGCGTGTTTGTGTTGTCTTCCCAGAGCTGGCCGGAGACTGACCACACCTAGTGACAAAGTAACCCGACCAGTTCAGATTGCAGAGAGGTTAATTAAATTGTTCCCTCCATACATATGCAGGGACATGCCTTCAAATATACCTATCAACAAATCTTGTATTTTAACTACTTCAATAACTCCATTAATTCTTATCTCTGTAAGAATTCCTGAGTTCTCATCACAGGACTTTGTAAGTTCTCTCAATTCCTCCTAGATCTGTTCTTCCTTTAGATCTTCACAGAACAAACGCCTCCTTCAGGACCCACAGGCTTCCCCCCCAGGGAAGCCTTATCTGACTGTGGCAATTGTACCCCAAATACCTCCCTATTTCATTACCCTGTGGTAGTATATTCATAGTGCTTGGAACTACCTGGAATTATCATATAATTAATTTACTTCTTTACTTTTTGATACTTTCCCCCAATAGAATGAAAGCCTCTTTTTCATACCAAGGTGTTATCTAGGCCATAAATCAGCCAACAAATTTAAAAGAAAAGAGACAAGTTACATTTTCTCTGAGTTTCTGAATTCTTGTAACATGTGGTTGAAATCTCTTACTGAACTGTTCACTATTTGGAAATATATATATAATTCTTCTATTAGACTCTGATCTCAGAAGTGGTATAATATTTTATTCATTTCATGCAACTTGTAGAAATGCCCAGCAAAGAACTTTGTTTTATTAAATAATATTTAAGAAAGTATATGCTTAATGAACTATGTTTAAGCAGTGCTATGTTTTAAGTCAAATACTATAAATCATTACCTTTCACTGATCAAGTAAGTGGTCATCAAGGGGTTTTACCTCCACTTTCTCCTTAGTTCTGTGAACTCAAAGAATGTCTGAGATTGTGTATGTAAAACTCAATGAGAAACAGTTTTCTCCCTCTAGTAACCTTCTTTAGTTCTTTTGATGCTACTTAAGGAAAAAGCCTAAAATGAATAAAGTGTTTCCATACTTGACAATCAATGGGAAAGTGATACTAAGTAATATAAAATAAATTACTTTTAAAAAATTAAAAAATAATAGTATCTATCATACTGGTACTTTAACAATTGTATGTTCTATGGAAACTCCATAGTGATAGGTTAAACTGTAGAGTTATTTTTAGATTATGTATTTTATGGTACAGAAAATGTCTACTAATTCTCTGCACCAAGAGATTCCTTTTGTAGTTTGGGTGCTTTTGGATTCAGGAGGTTAAGAGTGACCTCTGGTGGCAATGGTATTTCTTGTTCGCCTTACTCCAAAGAGGAGAGAACTGACTTCAGGGATTTTTCCATCTCCTAAGAATGACAAAGTTTATGGTTAAAGAGGATGATCATAATCAATCACATGTAAGTTAAAACAACAAACTTTCCAGGGAACTGGGAACTCAGAGGATAGACGCAGCCTTCATTCCTGGTGTTTCTCTATTTCTATGCCAACTGTGACCTATTTGAAACTGTGCATGAGACTTTGCTGAACAAAGAGAGAGCAAAGATGCTTACAATCAGCTCTGACCACCTAGTAATAGTGGCTCCAGCACCACTGGTTGAAATACTTTGCAGAGCCCTCCATAGCTTTCCTCCCAATACATATTCCAGACTAGCCAAACACAAAACAAGGAAAGGCACCGAGAGGAGTGAATTTTCTGATTCTGCTATAGGCAGAATTATGCCTCTAAGAAAAAGGATTACCAGATAAAAATATAGGATGTCCTGTTAAATTGTGAAATGCAGATAAGCAACAATATATTTTTTATCATTAATATGTCACAACTATTGTTTGGAACATATTGATACAAAATATTATATATTATTTATAAAATTAAAATTTAACTAAACACCCTGTATTTTTATTTGCTGATTCTGGCAATCTTAGATGGACTATGGGCACAGAACAAAAACTTTATTTAAGAGAAGATGAAATATTGGCCAGAGTTGTCAACTTGCAAATATTCCCAATGCTTCACCATCAATGGAACATCCCAACCAGTGCCCTTAAATGGCTTGCAGATGAGACAAAACATGGAGTGCCACGGTGCTAAGGGAACTGGACAGGACTGTTATGACCCGAGCCCTTGAACATTTCATGGGCCTCTAGGCCTATTTTAGATCCCCTGGGATCATACTATGCCTAAGCATGTTTGTTGCCACATTAGGAAAGTTGGGAAATTATTTCTGCTGTCCTTTCCTCTTATTCCCCAATTACACAAAGTTCTGTCCTGATTATCAGGTACTGGTGTGGTTCCAGGCAAAATGTTGACCGAATTCTCTGGGCTGGCAATGTGATGTGGCTTTGCTTGGCTGTGGGGGCCATGATAAGTCAGCAGATGGCTGTGATGCCCTGTATCACTCTGGTCCTAGAGACTGAGGCAGGCAGTGGCACTGCAGATAAGGGACCCCAGATCAGGCCCAAATGTCAGCAGGTTGCTCTAGGAGAGGGTGTAGTTTTAGTTACGTTAGAATTCTTTAATCATTAGAACCCTAGTTTACACAGTTATAGACAAAGATCTAGCCACTGGAGTTCTGCTCATCTGAAGAAAAGAGAGCACATCTTTTAAATGCTTAGCATCATAAATGGTAATTCACAGGCACTAAATTAAGTTTAATGGAAGCCAGACTTGAGAAAAATTTAACAAAAATACAAAAGCTGGAGGCCACACATAAGGATTTAGAATCTCTAACTCTTTACTTGGGCTTAAGAGTCTTTAAAAAAGTGGCACATAGGTGGCTCAGTTGGTTAAGCATCCACCTTTGGCTCAGGTCATGATCCCAGAGTCCTGGGATCAGTCCTGCATTCAAGTCCCTGCTCAATGGGGAGTCTGCTTCTCCCTCTCCCTCTGCTGCTCTCCCTGCTTATGTGTTCTCTCTCTCTCAAATAAATAAATAAAATCTCTGGGGAAGAAAAAAGAGAGAGAGAGTGACTTAGAAAAAAACTGAAGAAGAGTTATCAAAATGTTTAGAAAAAATTGGGCTGAGGGGCGCCTGGGTGGCTCAGTTGGTTGGGCAACAGCCTTCGGCTCAGGGTCTGGTCCTGGAGTCCCCAGGATCGAGCCCCACATTGGACTCCCTGCTTGGCGGGAGGCCTGCTTCTCCCTTTCTCACTCCCCCTGCTTCTGTTCCCTCTCTAGCTGTGTTTCTGTCAAATAAATAAAATCTTAAAAAAAAAAAAAAGGAAAAAGAAAAAATTTACTGATAGCAAATGGCAAATGGTCTTTAAATTGAAAATGGTGTAAGACACTTAGAAAGCAAAGTACCTGCAGCCAAACGGCCTTCATTATACATCAGAAAAATGAAGTAGAATTTCAGACATTAAAAAATGCATTGAATGAAAATGCTAATCTTGAGGAAAGCATAAAGCAGTTTTCACAGGTAGGAGGATGGAAAAGAAGAGCAGGTGAACCTTAAATAAAATTCAGTGATAATAAAACTCTAAAGCAGTATGGAATAAGTTTGAAAACTGAAAGATCACATTACTAGGTGACTGTTTGCTAAAGCTGAGCAATCCTGGTCATTGAGAAGACAACATGGGTTGCAGGAGCTTGTAATTCCATAAGACAAATGTATCAGAAACTAGAGACATCTTAGTAGAAGGTTAGAGCAAATGGCTTGCTTGATGTGGTAGGTTGAATAACGGTGGCCCAAAGATATCTACATCATAATCCCTAGAGCCTTAAAGGCAAAAGGGACTTGATAGATTTGACTAGGTGAAGTACCTTAACATGCGGAGAGCAGCCTGGATTTTCTGGGTGGGCCCAATGCAATCGCAAAGGTCCTCATAAGAGGGAGGCAAGAGGGTCAGAGTCAGAAAAGTAAATGATATGACTGAAGCAGATGTCCAAGTGATGTGACTGTAAACCAAGGAATAGAGGCAGCCTCTAGAAACTGCGAAGGATAAGGAAAGGACATTCCCTCAGATCTTCTAGAGGAAACGCAGCTCTGCTGACGCCTAATCTTAGCCCAATGAAACCGATTTTGGACTTCTGATGTCCACACTGTCACATAATAAATTTGTTTTATTAAATAACTATTAAGTTATTAATAGTTATTAAATTATTAAATAATTATTAAATAATTTAAATTAATTTATGTTTATTTAAATAACTTAAATAAATTTGTGTTGTTTTAAGCCCCTAAGTTTGGAATACTTTGTTATAGCAGTCGTAGGAAACTAAGCACTTTCTTAAGAAGTCTTAAAGGGGGAGAAAAAAAAGGACACCAAATTAGCTGACGAAGGCAAAATAATCAATGCACTTAACAATCATATTAAAAATCTCCAAACTGAGAAAGTTGTGCTGCAATCAGAAAGACCTCTGTTAGAAAGTAGAAAGCAAAAGCTTCAGCAGAAACTTCATGTCCTCCTTGAACCACATCAAGAAAAAAGAAATGCATGTTCATGAAATACTGAATGCAGAGTGAATCTAACAAACCCAACAACAGGAGCATCTTTCCAAAGCATCTGAAGAGATAAACCATGCATGTGAAGCACTGGACACATGCTAATAGAAGCCAAGTCTTTCAAAAGATTTGGAAATAGTCACTGGCAAGTTTCAGTGTCAGAGAATTTCCCATGAGAGGAAAGCTCATGACAACAGGTGGAGAATACTGATGCTTAAGAATAACTTTGATGTCTTACAGAAAAAAAGTGGACACTTCAGACAAAATTTTTTTAGTTAGAATTCAATGTGAATATATTTTTTAAAGATTTTATTTATTTCTTTGACAGAGAAACACAGTGAGAGAGGGAACACAAGCCGGGAGACTGAGAGAGGGAGAAGCAGGCTTCCCGCCGAGCAGGGAGCCCGATGTGGGGCTCGATCCCAGGTCTCCAGGATCATGACCTGAGCCGAAGGCAGTCGCTTAACCAACTGAGCCACCCAGGTGCCCCTCAATGTGAATATTTTTAAAAGTATCTTTATGTCCCCAGTGTTCTAAATGGGACTTTTAGCAGAGTCCCTGAGAGACCACTAGGGAATTCTCTATATGAGCAGGTCTTGAGGAAGGACGGTATGATGCTGTAATGGGGCAGTGATCCCGGGTTCCATGGCTGGTGAGAACCAGAGGCCACCTGCAGAGTGATAGGCATCAACTCCTCCACAAGATAAAGACAGATTGTCTTACTGCTCTTACATGGAAGATACTAAGGATCTTCCTTTGATTTAAACCTCCCATCTGAATGGGTAGTCTGATCCTCCATATCATCCTACCATCAGAAGCCATTTGTTGCGGAAGGACTCAAGGGGATATTCCTAAGTAGACAATAGCTAACCTGACCTCTTCCGGAAAGGAAAAACAAGCCTCCCCAGAAATCACCTGTAAGGGACTTCCATGACCCTGGGCATTCTGCACTGACAACAAATGTTTCTATGCCTAGCACTAAATTCAGTTTTCTCTTCTTTCAACATAAAAGCAGAAATGTTTCAGCTTTTGGGTTGATTCTACTTTCCAATATGGTTGCTTAAGAGATCTAGAACCACGGTGAGACACTTTCTTTTTTTTACTAAATTATTTTGATGTTTTTCTCTTAGTTTTATTGCTATTAGTTAAGTGATTATGCATTGAACAAATGAAAGTTTTATAGAATTATAAGTCTTAAGTCTATAAGATAAGTCTTATAACTTTAGATTATAAAGGTAATATATAAAAAGTAAAGATCTAGGGGCGCCTGGGTGGCTCAGTTGGTTAAGCAACTGTCTTCGGCTCAGGTCATGATCCCGGAGACCCAGAATTGAGCTCTGCATCAAGCTTTCTGCTCGGCTTCTCCTTCTCTCACTGCCCCTGCTTGTGTTCCCTCTCTAGCTGTGTTTCTCTCTGTCAAATAAATAAATATATTTTTTTTTTTAAAGTAAATATCTGGGGCACCTGGGTGGCTCAGTTGGTTGGGCGACTGCCTTCGGCTCAGGTCATGGTCCCGGAGACCCGGGATCGAGTCCCACATCGGGCTCCCTGCTCCGCAGGAGGCCTGCTTCTCCTTCTCTCACTCCCCCTGCTTGTGTTCCCTCTCTGGCTGTGTTTCTCTCTGTCAAATAAATAAAATCTTAAAAAAAAAAAAAAGTAAAGATCTAAAGGTAAATTTTATGTTAGTTGATTCATTTTACTCTACTTGTAGGTAGTATAATTACAATGTTTTTGTTATTGTCAAGGAGTCCATTAAAATAATCCAAATATAGCAAGCTTTTTTTTTTTTTTGGCCTTCTAAAACAACTTTGAACTTTTTATATTTTGGCATTATTACCATTATTTAAGTGATTATACAATAGCTCAAACAGACGTTTTATAGACTAATTCATTGGATAGTGTTTTGTAAATGTTTAAGATGAGAAATTGATGAGTAAATGTTTCCATTTTACTTCATTCTTAGATAGTGTAATTACATTACTTTGTTGTTGATATTTAGGGAGACTCTTCTGTTGACCCAGAAAAGGAAGACTTTTTCCTCTTCTTTAAAGGGGGAATTTTCTTTTTTTTAGTTTCACTGTTACTAGTTAAGTAAGTATACAGTTCTTCAAATTAAAGGTGACAAAAATTACAGTCCTTAGGATAGGATTTCATAATTATCATTTATTTAAAAGCGATTTCATGAGTAAAATGTTTCTTTTTCTTTGTCTTGATAGTGTTTCAACTGACAGTGTTTAGAAAGTCCACATGTGACATGAACTACGGTAAGAGCTTTATAGGAACAGCCTCACACTTGGAGGTGTTCAAAATTCAAAGCTCATTTTTATATATCAAGGGCTGAATTTATTCTAGTTATGAAACTAATATGCTTACAGAGATAAATTTTAGGTTAAAAGAAATACTTGTTCACAGGCTGCATTATACTTAGCCTAGAACCCACCAAACTCACCATAAGATGCTGCAACCCCCCAGACCCCATTCTGTGTTCACTCTAAACTCCCTGGTCTCCTGCTAGTACCTCAAGAATACAAGCTCCTCTTCCCTTTTGCTCACTCTTCCCTTTTGTCCAAGATGCTTTTCTTCTTCTTCTTTGTCTACCTCTTACACTCTCATGTTTTAAATGGGAGGTACTTGGAGAAGCTCTCACTGATTTTCCAATTGAAACTGATTCCTTCTGTTCTCCTTTACCTTCATACATTATATTTTTCTATTTTTCTTGGCTAATACGACAATGTGCAACTATATAATTATGTATGTGATGATTTGTTAAATGTGTCTATTTGCCCCCATATCTCCAAAGACTCCATCTATTCAATCTATTTTCTTCCTTTACTATTTCCAGTGTTTTAGGGCAGGAGATGGAAGGGGTTTAGGGCATTTGGATGAAACAGTTCTTCCCTGTACATGTATATGACACAGGTTTTGCAGTAGTAACAATGACAATATGCATAACAAACCACCTTCAAATCTCAGGGGCTTACGAAAGCAAGAATTTACTATTTTTGTTTTTGTTCTTGTTTTTTATTTTTTCTTTTTAATCAGTACCCTGGGTTAGGCTTGAGCTTCAAGTCTGTTCCACTTAGTCAGATTAGTTTCTTATTCAAGGTCCAGGATAAAGGAGCTATTTAGGCATCTTCTTCTCATGGGGGATGTCCCAAGTACAACAGGGCAAGCAGAACATAGTACACTTCTTAAAGCCTCCATGTGAACTGGCATACTCTCAAATCTTTCCATATTCACTAGTCAAAGCAAGTCATATGGCCCAAGTCAACAGAGCAGGGAAGTCAACCTTGCCCATTCATAAAAACCCGAAATGCAGACAACATCTTCTTAGAGGGCTTATAGGAATGCCCCAGCTCTATAAGGAACCCTCCTCAGTGCCTGGCAGATAATAAAGACTAAATATTTCATGAATAAACTTAACGATTGCCCTCCAAGATGGTTTTAACAACTTACACCTTTTCTGTAAGTGCGACTAATGCAGTTAGCATTGATACAAGGACTTTTTTTTTTTAAAAGATTTTATTTATTTGACAGAGAGAAACACAGCTAGAGTGAGAACACAAGCAGGGGGAGTGAGAGAGGGAAGCAGGCTTCCCACTGAGCAGGGAGCCCAATGTGGGACTCAATCCCAGGTCTCTGGGGTCTCCTGGATCATAACCTGAGCTGAAGGCAGTCGCTTAACCAAGTGAGCCACCCAGGCGCCCCTACAAGGACTTTTTAATATTAACAATCCTATCAGCACAAAGAAGTACCTAATTTAACATTTTTTAAGGGGGACTTTTTTTTCTTACATATATCAAAATTTCTCGAGAATTTTCTATTCATTTTTTTGATAATTTTTCTATTAAGCCTCATTTTTTTTAAATCTGTGGTACTCTTAGCACATACAAATTAACATTTTATAAAGCTGTTTTTTAAATTTTTCAGTGATTATTTTGACATGGAATTTTTTTTTTTGCTTCTTGTTTTACATAATTTTATCTCTTAACCTTTTCTTTGATGGCACGACTAATCAAACTTTTCATGGACAATTTATGTCCCATAAAATGAATATACTATAATTTTTTTAACCAGTTCTTCAATGTAGGTTATTTAGATTGTTTTCATCCATTTCTTCTTTAAATAATAATTAAATAATATGATGATCTTCATATATATATATAAGCTTTTTTTAAAGATCTTAAAAAAAAGATAGATCAAGTTGACAAATATTTTTAAAGTTCTCTACATATTTTCACAAATTAGTCTCCAGAGAGGTTGACCTGTTTTTCACTTCCTTACCCACCAGGGCCTGCATAAGCCATCAGCCTTTTCCATCTAAATAATAACATTACAGATATTTGGAAGCAATTGAATGGTAAGTATGTCACCTCATTTTAATAAGTAATGTATTCTGAAATTTGAAGAGATTCCTTTAAAGGAAAAAGAATTAAAGGATGTTTGCAAACAGAAAGACTATGAGGGACAGGTGACCTGTTCTGCTGAGAAATCAAATGAAAGGATTTAGGGAGCCACACTGAAGAAAGAAAAGGAAGTAGCCTCTCCTTGGGATGGGCAATGGAAGCCCCAGTGCCAGTCATGGCAGGCCTCACATCCCACATCTCTCAGAGAACATCCCAGGTCTAGATCTTCAGCCTCACGGTCCTCAGTGGCCCACAGAAGGAAGTTCAGCACAGCCACAGGTGGCTACCAAGCCATATGGGTGACATTCCTGATTGTCCTATCACAGGGACCTACAGTAAAATCCCCACATAAGTTCCTGGAAGTTCCAGCCACTGAGCCCCTTTAGGAGTACAGAGCAGAGGGATTTCTCATTCATTTAAGAAGGAGCTGAGCTCTGACCAGGATCAGGTAAACTACCTATGATGCAAACTGCAGTGCTCTCAATCTCAGAAGTATGTTTCTCTCTCCCAGACTCCCCAACGGAGAGCCAGGGGCTTGCAGGGGCTCCATCTTGACTCCAGTGTGCTCACCTCCACTCTCACCTAGCCCTCCTGAGCTCCACCAGGCCTGCCCAGACACCCCCAAGGTCAAAGTGGAATTTGGACCCAGGCTTGATATTCAGTCTGTATCAGGACAGGCCATGACAGACATAGCAGCCATTCCCAAGAGGAAAAGAAGAAATTTACCTCCAAGGGCTTCAGGACTGCAATTCAGGAATCCTCATGACCCTCACCCACCCAACTGAGCTTGCATCTCTACTCACTTTCCAAGGGACTGAAGTCTTGTTACTTTCTGTTAAACCATTATTTATGGAGGGTCCACAGTGATCTGGGCTCAATGTGGTAAAGACAGCCACATACAGAAGAATGAAACTGGAACATTTCCTAGACTCAAAATGGATAAAAAGCTTAAATGTGAAACAGGAATCCATCAAAATCCTTGAGGAGAACACAGGCAGAAACCTCTTCTACCTCAGCCACAGCAACTTCTTCCTCATCACCAAAGGCAAGGGAAGCAAGGGCAATAATGAACTACTGGGACTTCATCAAGATCCAAGCTTTTGCACAGCAAAGGAAACAGTCAGCAAAATCAAGACAACCAACAGACTGGGAGAAGATATTTGCAAATGACATATCAGATAAAGGGCTAGTATCCAAAATCTATAAAGAATTTATCAAACTTAACACCCGAAAAACAAATAACCCAGTCAAGAAATGGGCAGAAGACATGAACAGACATTTTTCCAAAGAAGACATCAAATGACCAACAGACACATGAAAAAGTGCTCAACATCCCTCAGCATCAGGGAAATACAAATCAAAACCACAGTGAGATACCACCTCACACCTGTCAGAATGGCTAAAATTAACAAGTTGGGAAACGACAGACATTGGTGAGGATGCAGAGAAAGGGGAACCCTCCCATACTGTTGGTGGGAATGCAAGCTGGTGCAGCCACTCTAGAAAACAGTATGGAGATTCCTCAAAAAGTTGAATATAGAGCTACACTATGATCCAGCAATTGCACTACTGGCTAATAACCCTAAAGATACAAATATGGTTATCTGAAGGGCACATCCACCTGAATGTTTATAGCAGCAATGTCCAAAATAGCCAAATTATGGAAAGAACCTAGATGTCCATCAACAGATGAATAAAGAAGAGATGGTATAGATACTATACAGCTATCAAAAAGAATGAAATCCTGCCATTTGCAATGATGTGGATGGAACTAGAAGGTATACTGAGCAAAATAAGTCAATCAGAGAGACAATTATGTTATCTCTCTGATATGAGGAATTTGAGAACCAGGGTGGGTTTGTAGGGGGTAGGGAGGGAATAAAATGAAACAAGATGGGACGGGGAGGGAGACAAACCATAAGAGACTCTAAATCTCATGAAATAAACTGAGGGTTGCTGGAGGGGGGGGAGGCAGGGAGGGACAGGTTGGCTGAGTAATGGATATTGGGGAGGGTATGTGCTATGGTAAGTGCTGTGAATTGTGTAAGACTGATGATTCACAGACCTGTACCACTGAAGCAAATAGTATATTATAGGTTAATAGAAAGACAGAGGAAAAACAAAGAAATAAACAAAGAAACAAAGAAACTGTACATCTCTCAGAATCATCACATTGTACAAATGTTCGCCATCTATGGCAAATGGACCAAAATGGGCCAAATCTACCTTGCCACCTGTTTTTACACTGCCAGAAAGCTATGCACAGCTATTGCACACTTACATTATAAAGACAGTTAACCTTTCTGCAAGAACAGTCGCTTGAAAAGTTGAGAGCAGCATCAATAATCAACTAAAAAACAGGTTAAATGAATTCTGGGGTTTTCATATGAACAGATGCTACTGGTAATTCCAGGTTATTTATATGAGAAGTCAATATAGAGTTTAAAGTAACTGAAATATCATTCTCAGGGCACCTGGATGGCTCAGTCGTTAAGCAGCTGCCTTCGGCTCAGGTCATGATCCCAGAGTCCCAGGTTCAAGCCCCACATCAGGCTCCCTGCTCTGTGGGAAGCCTGCTCCTCCCTCTCTCACTCCCCCTGCTTGTGTTCCTCTCTAGCTGTGTTTCACTCTGTCAAATAAATAAATACAAGATTTTTTAAAAAGTCATTCCCTATGAACAATGTGCTTGGAATATAAGTGATAGTATTTTTAAAGAAGTAGAGAAATCTAATTCAGTAGAAACCAAATTAAAATCTGCTAAAATGTATTTCAGCTGATGCTGGGAAAAATCAACTGATGTGGAACAAAAAAAAGGCAAGTTTGGATAAATTTACAAAGCTTGTGAAAATATGTTATATATGTCTATATTTATTTATTATTCGTCAGCAAGTACTTTCCACATAATATTTGAATCTACTGCATTATTAGCCAGCAATATCACTATAAATTTCATTCACTCTGGTGGGTAGTTCCGTAACTTTTTTTTGTCAGAAATAGAAGTTGAATATCCTGACTTGTCCTACCACATGGAAGTTTGATGGGTTAACACTGGTTAATCATTTTTAAGCTTAAAGATGAGATTGGAATATTTTTCTCACTGATAATTGTCCTTGGACAATATTAATGATTACTCAATAGCATTAGAAATTAGCTTTTGCTGCAGACTTGAAAATGTTTCTTAATGAATTCAACCTACAATTACAAGGCAAAACTGTGCTTGTATGTGGAATGTAAACTATGTAATTTAGTTAACTAATATTATATGAATCATTAGCAAGTCAAACTGCTCTATTCATTTATTCCTTTGTCAAAAAATTAAAACAAGAAGATTTCCATTTCCACAAATATTTAAAGACTGTATATTTTCCAAAATCAAACTGAAGCACCAATAGCATCATCATGAAAATACAAAGGAATTTTCCTTATTTCAAAATCCATTTAACTTCAAACTTGAGAGGCTGTCACCTAAACTTCTGATTGGAAATGATTACTTTGCAATGCAATGACATAATAAGAGACAAATATCAAGAGAAGAATATGATCAAATTCTAACTTCCTTCTAAAAGGGACAGATAATGTGCAATTGAAATCATATGCTAGTGGATTGATATCAGTATTTGGCAGTATCTCTAGAGTTGAGAAATCTTTTTCAAAGATGAAAGCTGTAAAATTTCACTTCATATCAGCATTAACAAATAAATATTTGCAATAAATTTTTATGATGGGGAAGATGAATTTGAGCCTCAATTAGATGAAATTTCATTAAAATAATTCTACATTATACTAGATTGTTACTGTATTTTGAATTCAATGCATAAAAATAGCAAAAATGCATTTTTTCTCTTGTTACATAAGTGCCTTCATAATATGCTCAATTTTGCCTCTTGGCCAAGAAAACCTAAAATATTTACTATCTTGTCCTTTACAGAAAAAAATTGCTGACCCCTATCTAATTCAAAACAAAATTAGTAACCATATGTTGACTCTTCAGAATTTTCTGTGAAGGCACACTGTTTATTTGATTGCTGCACATAGTCATGAGTAAAATGTCTTATAAATTCTCTGTAATGTCCATTAGACTATTAGAGTAGTCATATATAGTGGAGATTCTTCATTTGATAAAGAATTTGGCATTACATTCATAGCCACTTAAAACAGTGAAAGTAAACAATGTTACTTCAAATAAAATATTAATTGATATAAAATCTATTATTCTTGCCATATATTCCTCTGTGTTATGTAGAAATACTCTATAAAATTGACCACTATATTTCTAGCTCACTATCTCCCAATTAAAGTTTAGTATACAATTCTATGCATTAGTAGGCTGTGCACCAAAATGCAATGTCAGTACAAATCATTGCCTTGAGACAAGTTGCCTTCACATTATCAGCAAGACTGTCTTCAACATACATTCTTGTAACAAAGCCACTTTGGAAAGGAAACTCCTGTCCAGGATAAAATTACTGCTTTCTTAAGGAAAAGAATCTCCTATTTTGCATTCAAAAGCTATTGATAATAAAGGGCTTAATAAGATGATTTATATGATTGCTGTTTCAGCAAACCAATCTATATATCCTGGGGATTAGTGTATACATACTTGCCAGAATTGATATTTCCTTTGGCAATCATTCACTTCTTGTTGTTCTCAAGAGGACAGGATTTTTTTTCCCCTGTAGCAGTTTGCTTCCTTTATTTGCATTTGATATATAGATTATCATGTGACCAAGTTTTCGAAAACAAATTCTGAAATTTCATTTTAACTGCATCTGTTTTCATATAGAAATTACTGAACATAAAACATAACATTTCCTACCACATATACCATAGCAGAAATAAATTATTTCACTGCTTTGTGAATTCCACACTTAAAAATTGTATAGTTATTTTTCTTATGAGTAAGTACATCTATATGCTCATCTAGTCTTTAAACTTTGAAAATCAAATCTAAATCTCAGGTCAGGGTGCCTGGGTGGCTCAGTTGGTTAAGCGACTGCCTTCGGCTCAGGTCATGATCATGGAGACCTTGGATCGAGCCCCCGCATCAGGCTCCCTGCTTGGCGGAAAGCCTGCTTCACCCTCTCTCACTCTTCCTGTTTGTGTTCCCTTTCTAGTTGTGTTTCTCTCTGTCAAATAAATAAACAAAATCTTTAAAAAAATAAAAAATAATAAATAATAAATATCAGGTCATTTACATAATATAACAAGGATACACACACAGAAACACTATAAGACAAATGAGAAAAGAACACTACGGCCTTTACAGTCATTATTCATTAAGCATATATTTACTCAATATCTACCAAGTGCTCAGTACTGTTACTAAATGCTTAATTCAGCCAAATAATAGTTATTGCATGACTCCATTTTTATTTAATTATGTACTAATTTGTTTAGGCTTCATTAAGTGGAACCAAATGGGTTGTCATTCTTTTAATGAGTGTTTTAAATATAATAATATATTTGAAATATTTTAATATTTTTTATTTCCCACAACATATAGTTATTATGCTATAAGAAAATGACACTGTTTGTCTTTCTTTCCCAGGTTTTATTTCTAGTCATCTTTCAAAATGAGCACATAAAGTTGAATTTTATTCCAGAGACTAATTTCTTGCTCTGGCCTTTGCTTTAGCTTAGATTTTGCAGTATGATTTCTTATTCCAGGAAGATGAATATATTTAATATACTTTAAATTGCATCATATTTTATGAGCTCTCAAGGGATCCATTGTTATATGAACCAAACATTATTGCATAATTATTGCTTCAGATATCTCAAATTATGATGACTAATTAAATATACATATAATACATTTATCAGTGAAAAAAATTCAATGGCTCAATTTCTATTCCCACTCAAAAGTAGTTGTATCCACTGCAGAAGAGTTTTAAGAAGAAGTATCACAGCAATTAAGAACATGATTTAGCATTAATATTTCATAGTGTCATTGAGGTGCACATTTAACTAGAGAAATATTAACATCCTCCTATCTTCCAAGTACATGTGACTCTTGGTTTCACTAACAAGATGATGTATAAAGCTCAAAGGAAGCTATTGGCCTATTTTTGTATATACATCTTATTTACGGTAAAATTTTATTTTATTGTTAATTTAGAACAGCATGAGGGACGCTTAAGTGGCTCAGTCAGTTAAGCATCCTACTCTTGGTTTTCGCTCAAGTCCTGATCTCATGGGTCATGGGATCGAGCCCTGCATCAGGCTCTTTGCTCAGTAGAGAGTCTGCTTGAAGATTCTCTTCCTCTGCTCCCCCCACACTCTCTCTAAAAATAAATAAATAAATCTTTTTTAAACAAAAGAGAGAGACTGGTGCAGTGAAGAGACCCATATTTTTTTAAAAGAATAAAAATCTATTACTCCTTTCCTTTCTGAAGCTACAAACTATATAACAAATTCCATTAAATTCTAGTTCATTGGCTTTCTATAGGCTTAATTCTATGATGAATCAGAAATCATAGCCAGTCACTTCTGACAAAGGAAAAATTCCCAATGTTATACCTGAATTGTGACCTGAAATAGCTTTTACCAGCTTATAGTTAGTCGTACTCCACTTAGAAAACAAAACAACCAAATAAAAACAGGTAATGAGAAAACATACATCAATTACATGGTCTGAGAAAGAGAAAGATTTAGTGATAAACGAGAGCTACTATCCTAGTTGATCTTTAATACTCTTTATTTTAAAAATTTTTAGAGTGTTTTATTTATTTGAGAGATAGAGAGCATGAGCAGGAGGAGGAGAGAGAGAAGGAGAGTGACTCTCATGTAGAGTGTGGTGCTGAGTGTGGAGCTCAAAGCAGGGCCCAATCTCAGGACTCTAAGATCATGACCTGAGCTGGAACCAAGAGTCTGACACTTAACCAACTGAGCCACCCAGATGCCCCTCTTTAGTACTCTATCTTCTCAGATATCTTCCTTACTTACAATATTTGTATTTTAAAAACGACACTGATTTATAGTTAGTGATTTATTTAAAGCACTTATTTTCATTCAATTATGAACAACATGTGCCTATTTCCCTGTTTTATTTCATTTTTCTCTTTGTTACATTAGACTCAATTTGAAATACAAAGGTCGAAGAACTATGGCTTCATGGAAGGTGAATAAATTGTTGCTCGCAAATCTTTTAACAAAGAATTCCAAGCAGGATGCACCTTGAATTCTTTCCTAACCAAAGATGGGTTTAATATCCAAACCATATTGGGATACAGTTTGCATAGATGATGACATTGTGATGTCCTGAGCTTTGTGGTATGTGAAAGGTACTGTTAATTAGTTTTCCTTCAAACTATTCCTGCAGGGAAGGGTGGAACGATAATTTTCTCTGAGTTCTCCTAAGGAGTAATTTATGCAGCAACTCATGCAAAACAAAGCCTGTTGTTAAACTAGTCTTTGTGTTTACAAGTGGAAGAACCTCTAGGTTTCCAACTATCAAAAATGTTTGGATGATTCAAACTATTTGAGTTTAGCTCCTTTTCAATATAATTCTTTTTATAAATTTACATAAGCCAGTGCTTAACACAAAAGCTTCGGAATATACTGACGTCTACAATTTAAAATAATTTCCTTCCATTTCCAGGCAATTGCTTACAAATAGCAAGCCATTCTGCGAAAACAATGGAATAGCAACAAAAATATAATGTATTAAACATACCAATAACATTAGGAGTTTTCAAAATTGCTTTTTTTCTTTCTTCAGAGGTCAGAGAAGTCCCTTCCTTCATGTCTCATAAATTACGTTTCCATATTCTGTTTGTGCTTGTCTTTTTTAAACTTAAAAGAAATGACAGGGATACCCAGTCCCAGCTGTTAGGGAAAGAATTACGCATATTGTCCTTGCCTTAGTTGGGCACTATTTATATACCTAGGGATCCTTACAGGACTAGAAATGATCTTAGGATGTTTGTTGAATCAAAAAAATTCTTAAGAGCAAATAAATATATTTATTTATTATATAAATATATAATAATATGTAAATATAAATATAACAAAATATAAATATATAAATATAAAATAAATATTTTTTAAAAATTAAGAATTGCTCTAGTCCTTTAAGCCTTTAAGCTGTTGAAACCAAAACTACACATGCTAAAATATTTTTAATGCCCTTTTTTTTTTTGGGGGGGGGGGCAGAACTGTATCTCCTCCCTCCTTTGGTAATCATGACCTCCCAGAGTTGCAGGGATACCAGAATCTGTTCAATGGTATTATTGGAATCTTACTAAATATTTTAAACCCCACTCAGAAAGGTTGTTTGATATCTTGAGACAGACAGTACCTACTCATCATAAACTAGGAAAGTTCTACGTGAATGGATCTGGGAATTGCTGGCATCCTGGTAGAAAGGTCGACCTGGATCTTTACACTGCCTCCCTCCCCAATGTCTGCCATCAATAGTCAAGGCTAAAACAAAAAGTTTACAAAGTCTATACTGTCTAAAGGAAAACACTATCAGTAATAGCGTATGCTGCTTATTACCAGATGGCCTTAATCACACACAAGAAAGTCTAAGTTCCAGGAGAATAGTCAGTAACACTGTTAAAATAAATTCTAGGCTCAAGATGCAGCTGCTCCTGCCAGGTTACCATATCAACAAATTGAAATAGACATAACTCTGCATCTCTGTAAACCAATCAGCCAATCGCCACACACTAAGCCGACTCTGGGCTCTAGACTTACTTCCTTTTCCTTTTCACCCCACAGTTGACCAGTGGCCTCAGCCAATTAGATAGTTTCTATTTTTCTCCCCTTCCTTGTTCTTTATTCTTTATCCTACAAAAGTTGACTGCCTTCTGCCCCATTTCGAAGTTCTCCAAATGGAAACTTTATGAAGTGTTCAATAAAGTTTGTATGACCTAAATTGTCTTCTTTAATCATTTTTTTAAACATTACCCAAATCTAGAGAGGGGGAAGGGAAGAAGTATAAACTATTTTTGCTGTGCAGTATGCTTCTAGAACTAGCAGTAGCAGTAGTATCAAGGAGCCTGCTGAAAATGCAGAATTTCAGGCACCACCCCAAATATACTGAATCACAATCTGCCATTTCACAAGATCTCCTAGGTGTTATGGAGTAAGTGTCGTGTCCTCCCGAAATTCATATGTTGAGATTCTAACCCCTAATGTTACAGTATTAGGAGGAGGGGACTTTGGGAGGTGTTTATGTCATAAGAGTGGAGCCCTCATGAATGGGACAAATATACTTATAAAAGAGGCCCCAGAGAGCTTTCTGACCATATGAGGAAAGAAGCCAAAGTCGGAGGTCAATGAGCCAGGAAGTGGGTTCTCAAAAGACAACCTATCCCAAGATCTCTTGATCCCGTACTTCCTAAGCCTCCAGATTTGTTAAGAAATAAAGGTTTGTTGTTCAAGTCACCCAGTCTACAGTATTTTTATAATAGTTGTCCAAATAGACTAAGATACTTGGTGATTAGTATACACATTAAATTTTGAGAAGGAAAAGGTAGAGGGCTGCAGGGGTTTGACCTGAGATTTCCCTTCTTTAAGTAAGAGGGTGAGCTTGCCCCATTTCAAATTAATGTTAACCAGTTGAGTTTCCTTTCTCTAGGAGGTTGGTAAATTGTTGGAAACAAAATCATATTGCGGTTCGTCAACTTTAATGTACGTACATAAATAAAGTCATATTCTGTTTTCTCCAACAGATGTGATAATGAAACCCACTGGATTCATCTACTTTGTATTTGTTTAAATGTTTTATAACAAGTATGCATAAAACTAAATAAGTAAATATATTTGCATTGAAACAACAAATTATATTCCAGTGTGCAAATATTGAAGCCAACATTAAAAATAAATTAAAACTTAAAAATTTTGACATTAGAGGTGACACCCTACATCATAAAGATTCTTATGCAACTTTGAAAAACAAGTCAAACTAATTAAAAATAATTTTAAAATAAATATATGCTAGATAATATTTAATATTTTAGAAGAAAGTAGATTCCAACCTCCCCACCTCCCTGACACACATACATACTACACATGCACACAAAAGTTGGTTTGAAATAACTGTTTTGTCTTTAGTGGATGAAGAGAAGTAGGAACACTGAGCAATTTTCTACTGTGTGTTCAAGTATAACATCAAGATATTATCAAGAGACATTATTATAATTAGCCATAAACATGTTGTTTCCTAAGTATAATGATTCTAATGGATTCCTTCTACATGATTTACTTCTTTGCTATTGCTGGAAGAGATGGTCCAAAGAAGAGCCATTTTAGTTAAATTTGATTAATAGCCCTGCTTCCTTGCAAAACTGGAATTATAAGAGCATAGATGGATACTCAACAATAAAAATAAACAAAGATGGCATGGTTTATACAAAAGACTCTTAACTGAATTATTAGGAAAGAGGGTCTATGGAAGAAAGCAGACAAAATGAAAGTTCTTTAGTGTATATTGTCTTATAGAGAATAAGTCAACAATACCCTAAGTCATTAATACAGAGTGTTTTGTAGAACTAATGGAAAAAAGGCATTAGGCAAATCTTGGGAACTGAACTATATGTACAAACTTATGTAATAATTTGTTACAAAAAACTGATTTTTAAGCAATATAAACAAACGAAGCATTTTATATTCTCTGTTAACTAGAACTCAAAGTCATGTTTGAACTACTTCATGATTCTCTATCAGTACAAGTGCATTCACAAGATAGAATCTCCACTGACTTGATTAAATTCTACAGATCGACTTGTGTAGAGATTCTCTGCAGAAACACAGAAATTACTCACCCAGATTAAGTAAAAGGCATATACAACATCTGCTCTATCTCCAGACACTCAAAATCAAAAGAAAAAAAAAGAAAAATGTGTTTAAAAAAAAATCCAAAAATTTACTTTATATGTTGTCAGTGTTAATTCTAAAGGATAACTCAAGCTGAATAGTTTGTCTTTAAAATTCATTTTGAAATGAATTAGAGAAATATGGGAGAAGACAAAATTAGTTTACCTATTAACTGCTTTCTATATTTCAGGTACTGTGCTAAATACATTCATCATCTCACATAATATTTACAAAACTTTGGGTTAGCCACTGTTTTTAATCTCCATTTTACAATTCAGAAAAATAGAACACTGAAAGATTATATTAGTAAACCAAATTTACATACTTCAATATGGTAGAACAAGTGAATTAAAATGAAATTAGATGCTATGAATACAAATGTCTTTCACATATAAGTATGCTCAGTTAAATTGTATGCATATGCTAAATTCTGAACATTTCTGCATCCTTTATCTGTCGGACTTTTCCTATAAAAATTCTTTTTTTTCCCTGAAAGCATATGAGATTCTGCCTCCAAAAATATTTATTTTCTTTACCCTTTCTCTGTGACTATAATAATTGATTGCTTTGTGGTATTTTCCTTATCTAGAGAGAAGTGGTGGACAAAAATGTAATGTGTTGCATAGGGTTAAATGAACAACGCCACCGGTTGACAAAACTCCTGATCATTGGTGATGGTTCTAAGACCATTTTCAGAATGATAATGAAAGCAGAGCCTGGGATGCATAAATCTGGCAGAAGAAAATAGCAAATATAGAACATTTTTCAAGAATCATAGCACTGAGGGGAAGCAGAAGGTAGTAATTTAAAGAGTCATAAATTAGTCTCTTTTTTATTTATTTTTTTTTTAAGATTTTATTTATTTATTTGACAGAGAGAAACACAGTCAGAGAGGGAACACAAGCAGGGGGAGTGAGAGAGGGAGAAGCAGGTTTCCAGCTGAGCAGGGAGCCTGACATGGGGCTCAATCCTGGGTCTCCGGGATCATGACCTGAGCCGAAGGCAGTCACTTAACCAACTGAGCCATCCAGGCGCCCCTAGTCTCTTTTTTCAATTAGATATAAAGATTTCACCATTCAAGAAAAAGAAATGGATCATGCAAAAACATTTGAAAACTCCAAAATGAAAAGGCATTGAAGGAGCGTGAGAGAGGTAGAACAAGTAAAAGGATAAAGAACATGGCCACAGGTTTTAGGCTTGGCAAGGAGGAAGGACATTTCTCTTGAGTCTGAAATTTAAAAAAAAAAAAAAAAAAAAAAGTAACAATACGAGAAATATCAGAACCACCGTCTTTTGGAGATTAATCTTCAGAAAATATTGTAAATGGGACAAATTCTGATATATAAAGAACATGTAAAACTTATTACAAAAGCAAATAACCTAATTTAAAAATGAACAGAAGGTTTGAACAGATACTTCATCAAAGAGGACATAAGGATGACTAATAACCACATGAAAAAAATGTTCAATATCATTAGCTATTAGGGAAATACAAATTTAAACCCTGAAGAGATACCACTACGTACTATACGAATGGCTAAAAATATTCTAACAATACCAAGTGCTGTTGAGGATGCAGACAACTGAAACTTTCACATATTGCTGGTAGGAATGCAAAAACAGTACAGCCACTTTGAAAAACACTGGCAGTTTTTTGTTTTGTTTTTGTTTTAAGTTAAACATGCACTTTCCATATGACCCACCAGTCCCACTCCTGGATATTTAACTTAGAGGACTAAAAACTTATATGCATACAAAAACCTCTACACAAAATGTTACAGCAGTTCTGCTTATAATCACCTAAAATGGAAGCAACTGGATTCAATGTCTTTCAGCACATAAACTGATAAATGAACTATGATAAATCCATACAATGAAATATTACTTAGCAATAAAATGGTTAACCCTATTGATGTAGGCAACTTGGATAAATTTCAAGATATTGTGCTAAGTAAAAGAATATAACCTCAAAAGTTCATATAATCTATGATTCCATTCACATAATATTCTCAAAAACTGTAGTTGTGGAGAAGAGATCAATAATTGCTGCAGCTTAGGAATGGGGAAAGTTATGTCTATAAAAGGGTGATTGAACTGTTCTGTATCCTAATCATGGTAGTGGTCACAAAAACTATATTATACATATTATATTATTTATATTTAAATTATATTAGTAATATGTGTTTACATCAACATTATTTATATTAAAATGTAATATTATTATTACTATTATTTATTTATATTAAATATATAATATATAAATAAATTGTGTATTAAAAATCATAACATAGTACACAAGAAACTAATTGTACTGAATAATTCTTTTTTTTTTTTTTAAAGATTTTATTTATTTGACAGAGGGAAACACAGCCAGAGAGGGAACACAAGCAGGGGGAGTGAGAGAGGGAGAAGCAGGCCCCCTGCTGAGCAGGGAGCCCAATGTGGGGCTTGATCCGGGGTCTCCGGGCTCATGACCTGAGCCGAAGGCAGTCACTTAACCAACTGAGCCACCCAGGTGCCCCTGTACTGAATAATTCTTAAAATACATTTCAGAGCTGGTCTGATGTAAAAACATAAAGCAAAGTGAGAGCTAAATTGCTTTGTGTAACAAAATAATTGGCATTATGGAGCTGTCTTCTGCTTGAAATTGTAAAACACTGGGAGACTTGGAAAGAGGATGAGAAAAGGGAGGACTTGCAAAAACAGCCAGAATTTGGGGTAGGCCAGTGAAAATTCCCTGATACAAGTGTAGTCAACAAAAAATATCAGTTGGTATGTGTTTTCCTCTTTTCTTGGTGATATTTTCCCTCTGTTACTTCCAGCTTTTCAATACAAAATCTATTTCTTGTACAAAAGTTTCATGTTACAGTGACTTTGGTAGCCTCTGAATTGTGCCAATTATAATCACCATTTGGGAATTTGGCAAACAGAATTCCCATAATTTAAGCTTTTTGATATCTAAACTCTTTTATATAGAAGCTATTTTTCCATGAAGTCAAATGACCCTACTGGGATTGCAAATTATTAAATCAGATTCTAGAAATCATATTACTAACTTTCCCACACCTCTGTAACTCTCACACTCACCATTTTATTATAATGTTTTTACTCTATAAAAATCCACTTTAGCACCTGATAAGACATTGAAAATAATGGTATTCCACATGACATCATGAAATGAGGTCCATCTCTCATCCCTGGGTTGCTTATAACCTCCTGGACACCAAGCTTTCTCCAAGCCAGTAAGAACCTCATAATGTACTGTGACCTTTTATGCCATTCTCACACGGTCCATTGCACTATCTCAATCAAAGCATGCTAAAGAAAAAAGGATGATGTCATTTGTAGGCAATTACAAGACAACTGAGAAGTTTACAAGGTTCTGAAAAATTCTATAATATGTAAATAGCACAACCCTTTGGTTTTACTGCAGATTTAGTTGAAACAGACAGTAATATATAACACTCTGTTACTTTCCTGGAAAGACTATAACTTTTACAAGACTTTTAGCTCTTACTTCACTTTTATTAACTTATTTTGAACTACAATGGACCCTTGACCATCACAGGGGTTGGAGACACCAGGACAGCCCCCACACCGTGCCTTTGAAAATTTGATATAACTTTTGATTCCCCCAAATCCTTAACTACGAATAGCCTACTATTGACCAGAAGTCTTACTGAAAACATAAACAGTCAGTTAACACATATTTTATGCATAATATATGCCGTAGTCTTACAGTAAAGTAGGCTAGAGAGAAGAAAAAGTCATTAAGACTATTTCTCCTCTCGGGGTGCCTGGTTGGCTCAGATGGTTACGTGTCTGCCTTCGGCTCAGGTCATGATCCTGGAGACCCAGGATCGAGCCCCACATCGGGCTCCCTGCTAGGCGGGAAGCCTGCTTCTCCCTCTCTCACTCCCCCTGCTTGTGTTCCCTCTCTAGCTGTGTTTCTCGCTGTCAAAAAAATAAAGTCTTTTAAGAAAAAAAGACTATTTTTCCTCTCACGATCAAATACAAAACAAAACAAAACAAAACCCCCTCTCGTGTCCTCATCTTCTCTGTCATCTACTGCCCCTTTGTAGGAAAACTCAAAAAACTGGTGGAAAGAGTCTTCCCCACTAGCTGTTTCCAACCCCTCCTCCTGCCATTCCCTCTTTTCTTGGTTTGGTTTTGTTTTCAATTGTGGATAAATACAATTTATGTGTAGATAAATGCATGTATGTATTTGTGGATAAACACAATTATGTTATGACATAAAAAAAGAAAATGTCATTAAGAAAATCATAAGAGAAAGTACATTCACAATACTTTACTGTATTTATTTTTAGAAATCTATATATAAGTGGACCTATGTAGTTCAAACCTATGTTGTTCAAGGGTTAACTTTATATATTTCCTTTTATTCTCACCCCCTATTGCTATATCACTCTGCTAGGGCTGACATAGCAAAATACCACATATAGATGACTTCAATAATAGAAATTATTTTTCTCACAGTTCCGGAGGTCAGAAGTCCAAGATCAAGTGTCCTCAGGGTTGGTTTCTGGCGAGGGTTCTCTGCTTGGCTTGCAGATGGCCTCTTCTCTTTGCTCTTGTGGAAAAGGAACGTGAATTCTGGTCTCTTCAGTCTTCTTATAAGGATATCAGTCCTATGGGACCAGGGCTCCACCCTATGATTTCATTTAAGCTTAATTACCTCCCTTAAGGTCCTGTCTCCAAATAGTCACATCAGGAACACAGGGCTTCAACATATGAAGTGGGGGCACATTCTACTTCATATTTAGGGGGATATATTCTGTCCTTAACAATTGCTTTCATTGAATCCTTTTTTTCTTCAAAGACATTGCTTATTTTTCATCACTCATTTCCATTTTCTGTTCTAGAGTCAGTGGAGAAACAGTTTAAGACCACTCAGTGGTTGCTCTTACCCATTCAGTGGCCCGAACTGTAGAAGCTCTAGACCCATATTTGAGGGCGGGCTGAGTGCAGCACTTGTTCCTCAGAGAAGTCTCGGAAGAGGCACGGAGGACATCTGAGCTCCTTTACACATCGGGCAACATCGGATAAAGTAGCAGAAAACTCAGGAGCTGGAGTGGTCCCTTCACCTTTAAATTCCCCTTGGTCACAGCCTTCTCAGCAGAGGTGCTCTTCTTTTTGCAGTTCTTCCCGATCTCTGCAGTAGACACCAGGCATGACCTCCTAAGGCTGGCGTGGGAGAGGGTACCGCGCTTGCGCAGAACTTTGCGGGCGGAGCCCAGCCTGTCAGATTCGAGTGAAGTCCTTTGTTGCTGCATGAAATGATAATGTCCACAAGGCGCAGAGGAGGGTCTCTGTTACACAGTGCAATGGTAGGCAGGTTACCATAAGACACCTCTGTGAGAGGCTGACTGTCTTCCCTGGGCTCAGTAACTACTGGAAGTCTCGGTTTTCCCAGAAGTGAAGTAGCCAGCAATGGGAATGATTCTATGGGCAGCAGGAAACTTCAGCACAGCTCCCTGGCCAGTATTCCTGAAGAATGGTATTCACCCATACCAGCTGAGTTTTCAACTAACAATGGCATAAGCTGCTAGCGCCAGCTTCTCCCAGATCCTTTTTAAATTTATGGTGTAGATGCCACCACTTTTCCTTTTGTAGGTATAGTGTTCCATTTGGAAGTCAAGGCTGGTGCCATCCAAATGGGATCCTGCTACAAAAATTTGAGGACATATTTCTTTGTTTGAAGGACATCAGGGGCTCCAGATATTGTGAGAGTTTCCCTTTAAGTTACAAGAGGGAACCCAGAACAACACCATGTGGACTTCTCTCTGAATCACATGGAAAGACATTTTTCTTTTTTCTTTTTTTTGATGAGTCACTGATTTCATGGAGAAATTGCAGCACAACAGAAATATACCTTTTCCTCTTTATGACAATCCCTTTTACTAAAAATGTGTCTCTTGTGTTTCTTTTCTTTCATATAGCTATGTTCAGAAAGACCCTTGTGTCTTCAGCTGCTGATTTAGGAAACAGTACAATCTGAGAGTCAAATGCAGCTTCTGAGTTCCTTAATTGAATAGTGCTGCTCTCTGATTTAAAATCAATAATATGGAAAAAAAAAATGTGCACCATTTATTTTCCTCACATGAAAAGTGATAGGAGAAAAGGTATACTTCAATGAAGTGATTTGAGGGTTTGGGCAGCACAACAATCACTGAGATATTCACCCTGTTAGAGAAAGAGTAAATATGTACAATAAGGGAGAGAAAGAGAAGGAAGGAAGGAAGGAGGGATGGAATGAAGGAACGAAGGAAGGAAGGAAGGAAGAGAGAGAGAGAAAAAAGAAAAACAAAAGAAAAAAGAAAAAGCAAGCAAGAAAGAAAATAAGAAAGAAAAAAAAAATCCCAATGTATGGGTTAACTAATTAGTTGAAAATACTGTAACAGCTCATTGGGCAATTTTGTAATCAGATGAGCCCAAGGGATGAATATGATCAAGTTTATAACAGTTCATTTTCTTTGAATGCAGCTGTATACAATGCCCCAGGAGATTCTAGAAGCAATGAAACTACAGCGACTCTTTTGATTAATAACATATTCAATCCCTAAAATCCTTGAACAGAAACACGTATTATGCCTTCAAGGGTATGCATAGATGCTACAGAGCCCCTTCTGGAGAGATAGTGAAGTAGCTGAAAACCTCTTGTGAATGGCCATCTTAATTGCGCTGCCTTCTTAAAGACGGTCTTTGAAAAGTTGTTGTGTTTTTTTTTCATTTTTTCTTTGTATCTAAGATCGTAGGGTTAAACTATGCTGTGATTGCCATAATTGTTATTTCTCCCCCAGTGATTTTATAGCCAACAAGGGAACATTAGCACCCACTGATTCCTTGTGGAAAATAATCTATTTAAAGATACTTGCTTCAGCTGAATCTTTTTTTAAATGCTTCATCCCATTATTTTATTATGGAGAAATCTGCACTAAGGCAGAAATGGCGCTTCCAAGGAATTCACTTGTCTCCCTATTTATTCCTCCCTGGAAGTCATAAGCCTCTGTTGATAGCAGCCCAGATGGGTGGTAGGGAAGTAATTATGATTAAAAACATGATGGGAATTTAGAGAGCTGCAGGATGTCAGCAAATATCAAGGACTCTTGAGAAGGGCCTAATCCCACACTCATTATATGACTTCTTTCTTAAGGTTGTCTATCTCTCAGTAATTACTGGGTTATCAAATATTATATATATATATGTATATATATATACACACTATAATACACATAGACTGCTTCAGCTGTTTGAACAGTATTTTAAATACTTAGGTTAGACACAGTAATATTTGATAATTTTGAAGAATCTTTTCCTTTCAAGTGAAGAAAATTTAGTTTAAAATAATGCAGTAAACAAATAAATTAAGTAATATGATTTTGCTCAGCAATGTCTGGCATATATAGTAAATGTAAATTTTCTTTTCTTTTATTCTTTCTTCCTAAAGCCAAATGTATGTCACTTAAGTAAGGGAGAAAACCTACAGGAACTACAATATAGGTAATTAAAAAAAAAAAACGAAAATAATCTCATTCCTTTCAATAGTTTTGAAAGAAAGGAAATAAATGGTATCTAAAATAAAGTAAAATTCAAAGTTTAAAACATAATATATACCTCAGAGAATCTAGCTCTTTGGGTTCTATGTGGTCCTGTTTTATAGTGTTTTCATTATGTGAAAAGCTGATGAAAATTGTATTTTAACTGATGCCAGGTGGTGTAGATAGTAAAATCATCCATAGTTTTAGGCTGGAGAATATTTAGGAAAATAGCAACTTAAAGATAAAATGGAGTTGAGGTCAATGATGGCTAACTAGTTAATAGATGATTATAAAATAAATATTTGTTCAGAGAACAGTCAAGAATATACAAGGAGATATAAAAGGAAGTAGCATGGTAATAGTTGAAGGGAAAAGTTTGACTTCCATATATATTGTAGCTACTAAAACTTTTCAAGGCTACAAGCATGACGCCAAAACTCTAATTCAGAGCAACTCTCGTTTATTAGCAAAGTATCAAACATTCATAAAGAATTAGTTATTGTAGGTGAGATATTAAATCACATGTGAGTTCTGTCTTAGGAAAAATTTAATGAAGAACAAGTATGCTCAACATTGAATATATTAAAGTGAGATTAAAACATTTTATCAGAATTCAAAAGAAAAATATACCATATAGTTGGAAAGACTGAAGGATTAAATGACAATTTAGCATATGAAGAGTATACAAACTGAGTCTTAAGAGAGTAAAGAAAATAGGAAAGAACTTTCCAATAAGGAACAGCAGTATGAAAAAGGGAAATAAGATTGGAAAGCAAAGGAATTGCCAAAGGATTGGGACGAAGCCACATCCTTATGTTGGACATAATAAGGCTGGAAGGAAAGTGGGAGCCAAAACATATACAATGCATGGGATTTCTTTTCTTTTTCTTTCCTCCTTTTTTTTTTTTTTTTCTTCTGTTTGGAGTGGTTCCATTTACCATTGCTATATAAGACATGAATCTAAACTTTAGTTATGGTTTAAAAGAACCATCTCATATGCTTATGGATTTTGTGGCTCTGGAATTCAGACAGAGCAGGGAGGAAGTGGCTTGTTCCTGCTAATATCTGGGGCCTAATATGGGAAGTTTTGAAGGCGAAGATGATTTTATAACTGGGGGCAGCATCATCTGAAGGCTAGTTCTTTTAATTGTCTGGTGCCTGCACAGGATACTTTGAAGAACATGATTGTGTCTCAGTGTCCATGTGTGGCATCTCCATATGGCTTGGCTTCCCCACAGCATGTTGGCTCTTGCGTTGTTGGGCTTTTTACAGGGTGGCTTAGGACTCCAGAGCCCAGACTGCCAGCAAACAAGATGGAAGCTGCATGCCCTTTTATGATCCAGCCTCATAAATCATTTGATGTTATTTCTACTCTCTTGGTTGAAACTATTCCATACCTGCTCAGATTCAGAAGTAAGAGATATACACTTCATTTCTTGAAAGCAGTGTTATCAATGAATTTAGGGGTATTGCTTTTGTTTTGAGGGGAAGCATTTAAAGATGTTCATATGAATGAATGGTCAATTAGTGTTGACTGAGTGATTTGTAGATAAACTATATTTCTCGTAAATTTACACTGATAACTGATCTCAAGATAAAGGGTTGTTAGAAGTTAGAAGGGAATTGGGGCGCCTGGGTGGCTCAGTTGGTTAAGCAACTGCCTTTGTCTCAGGTCATGATCCTGGAGACCCCGGATCGAGTCCCACATCGGGCTCCCTGCTCGGCGGGTAGCCTGCTTCTCCCTCTCTCACTCCCCCTGCTTGTGTTCCCTCTCTGGCTGTGTTTCCCTCTGTCAAATAAATAAAATCTTAAAAAAAAAAAAAGAAGCTGGAAGGGAATTAAAATTTCGAATCCTATGGGACCCTCTCTAAATTAAAAGGAGGCACTGTATTGAGTATTTATCAAATTTTATTTTTAGTTTTTAAATATGTATACTGAGTTTTGTTTTTCCTATTTTATAGATGAGAAAATATAAATTCAAGAAATTGATTTGCAGAAAGATTTATAGCCAATAAGTGGTAGAGATCCAATTTCCAACTGAAACTGAGTTTTGTTAGTGTAGATTTTTTTTTCTATTGAATGTGATAGCTAAAGAAAAGAAAGTTTCATTGTGATACACTTTGTGAGGTTATAATTGCTGGGATTTTGCCAACAGTTGGATGTGGAGGTGGTCAAGAAGAAGTAAAGTTGAAGATAAATTGTTGTATCCAACATTACCTAATGAAGCAGGTATTGGTGGTGTCCTTCAGAAATAGAGAAGATAGAAAGAACAAATTTGTACTGGTTGGCAAATGGAGAATGAAAAGCAGGACTGACAATGTAATTTCAAAATGAAATTTTGTCAAGAATTTTAAGACAGCAACAGTAGAACATTAAACCAAGCATGGGACCCCATGGCTGGCACAAATCCCACTCCCATGAAGTCATCCCTGAAAAGAGTTCAGTCTGGGCGTGTTCCATTTTAGTTCCTAGAGACTGGGAGATGATGAACTTACCGAACGGATGGGAAGACTTACATTGTCCTTTATAGATCAGAGAGAAAAAAAATAGAAAAATGAATCTACTAAAAAAAAAAATCCATACATATTCAAGGGTGAATTATTTTTAAGGACGGAGTGAAAGATTATTAAGGATAGGGTGTTAGCTGACCCTCAGGTGTGGTGATTTAAAACAATCACTTTGTATCCCAAAGTAGAGAGGTAAAGAAAAGTCATCTACTTCAGAGAGCTAATACTAACCCAGGAAGGAGAGAATATTCTAAATCAACCTTACAAGTTGTATGTCCTAGAGAAAACCTTTATCTAGGAGACAGGATAGTGGACTTTTGTGCCTTTTGCCATGAACGAGGTGAGTGACCTTTAACAAAATATTTCATCTCCCTTGGTCTCATATCTTCATTAGCTACAGGGCCAGATGTATTTATTTTTTCAAATATTCACTGAGTTTCTTATTTTGTTCTAAGCGTCAAACATACCCTCCATAAATGGTTGACACAAAATCCCTGACACTCTACCTAGAAAACATTAATATTTGTTGTAAGCGCACAAAAAACAAAACAATGATATATCAGAAATAGTACAGATCAGACCTGGGTAGAAACCCCAGGTCTCTCTCTTTTACCACCATGTTAACTTGATCAAGCTTCTTAAGCTTTCTGATTTTCATTTTTAAACTGTGAAGTGAGAATAATGTTGCTAACTGCCAAGTGATGCTTGAGATCCTTGAATATTCATGTATGTGAGGCACCTTAATTCGATGTCTAGTTCCTAATACTTAATTATATAAATGTCTATGAGTTTTTTACCCATGAATATATATTTCAGTTTCTGAGGCATAATCTTCTCAGTATTAGATCATCCATCAAAACAAGGATAATTCCCAGATCAACAAATCAGGGCATTTCTGAATACTAGTTAGATAGCCTCTGCAAAACAATCTTTTTTTTTCTTTGTTTAAAACACAAAATTTAAACTTAGACCAATTTTCCCAAGCCAATTTAAAATGTATGATGGATGTTTGGAGTTCCTTTTCTCTCAGTGTAGTGATTCTTACCTTTTTTGTTGTTGCTGTTCTTGGATCTCTTTAAGAATGGAATGAAAGCTGAGGAAGCTTTTCATTTTAAAAAGCACCTACCCATAAAACCAAAGGCAATCTCACTGTGATCCCAGGCTCCTTGGTCCCCTGAAGTCCTTCCATTGTACCCCAGATTGAGAACTCCATTGTAATCCAAACATATAGTTATTATACTACAGAAGACTCACATTTTAATTTGAATTCATGAGTTCCAAGTGGTTACAGAGCTTGATAAATCATTCTTTACCATTACTAATATCATGACGGGAAAACTAATCAATTCGATTTCACAGGCCATGTGTGAATATGGATTTCAGCCCTGCCACATAGGCTCTCTGCTCACTAAGTGAAGAGACTATTCTGCCCACGTTTTAAGGTGAGGCTCATCTACTCCAGTGATAATACTGAAAATAAGGCACATGGGATCAAGGCTGCTCCTATATGTATCCAAAACATTAGTTAACAATGACAATGTAACTGCATGTGGTGATTATTCCCTTGTTTCCACAGACTTGAAACCAGAACTTATTTGAAGTTTCCAAGTCTGTGTAAAAAAAAAAAAAAAAAAAAAAGAGGATTTGGCTCTTTACAGGTAAATATTTAAATATAAAAATAGTTTAAATAGTGATAGTTTATTTTCTGTAACTGTAAAATGAGTTAAAAAGCCTATACTCCAATCGAGCAAAAACAGCATTTTTTTCTGTTTTGTAATGCATCAGCCTTACTCTCAATTTTTTTTAATTTTCTTAATATATTTGTGAGCTATCTTTTTAAATCCAGATTGCCTATGACAGAATATTCCCCCTAAATACAACGCTTAATTCTTTGTTACAGTTTTAGAAGTTATTCCTGTATTATAGATATTCTTATGTTTCAGCCTAAACGGATTTTCTTAAAATGTCTAAAAATTCATGAAAAATGTAAGAAAATATTTTAAAGATGTTATTGTGTCATGTGGTTTAACTAGTTTTCAGTAATCAGTAGTACTCATCTTTAGAGGTGTATAATTTTAGGAATGTTATATTTTAAAACATGTTAAAAATGAACATTAGCTTAACTTTCTGTGAGATTTTTAAAGTTTTGATCCTATTACATAAAAGCAAAACATGAATATTTTCTTTTACATGGACATTATTAAGAAACTTTTCTAGGATGGACATTTAATTGGAAAAAAAAATAAATTCCATTGAAAAACCAAGTAAGTTCCATGGAAACACTCAAAAAGAGTTATAGCTATGGCATAGGTGTGATATTTATGGCTCCTTGTATAAGGCTGTGCCTTCCAAAACATTGTTTTATATAACACAGATAAATAATTCACTTTTCTTTCTATAAACTTCAGTCTGAAATATCTAGGCTTGAAATTTAGAATGAAAATTATTATATTGTATCAGAATTAAGTACATATACAATTGAATTCCAAAATGAGACAAAAAAATGAAAGTTTTTTTAATGTGTATCTTTTACTTCAGAAAGAAAAACCTCAAAAATTACTTAAGACATGAAACTTCTTTTGCTTAAATGAAGATAACTGGACTGTCACAATGAATTCTCTTTAGATTCTAAATCTTTGCTTTAAAAAAAAATAGCAGTTCACATTTACTGAAAACCCACTATATGCCTGCTATTAGCTAAATGCATTACGTGTATAATCCCTTTTAATCCTCAAAGCATCACTCTGAGGGGAATCAGGTTGTCGTTTTATAGATGAAGAAAGTGAGGTTTACAGAAGAAGCTAAGTACCCCACTGGCAGAATGGAGATTTGAAGCTGCGCCATCCTAACTAAATCCTGAGCTCTTCTTTGTATCTATCACAAACATCGTGGTCTTTTCCTAGTCCCAGGACTTGTGAAATGTTGCACAAAATATAAAAATGTTGGTATCTTACTAGAGGAAGGCATCATACCCTGTAGTTACAAGCTGTGGAACAAGACTGCTTGGATTTAAAGTTACTTATACTCTCTGTTCTCCAATTTCCACATCTGCAAAATTAGCATAATGATAATGCTAATTTCATAGACTTATTATGGGAATGAAATAAAATCTATTCAACAGTACATGGAAATTACTAAAAAGGGCCCTGACAGATAATAAATATTCATAATATGTTAACAGTTAATATGATAACTACTTTTACCAAATTATCTTTGCTTCATGTATGTCGTGATGCCTTACAAAGAATGGAAAATTTTGTCAGATAGAAATCAAATTTTGTGTTTTTCTCATCTCTTCTATAATGCAAATGGATTCTTGATATATAAAACTAGATGTTTAGGTTGCCTTCCATCACCTTCCATGGCAACTAATTTGAGGGGAAGGGGGCATGAACATTTACTACTGAAAAATATTTCATTCTATGAAAACCCAGCCAAAGTCTAACATATTAACAAAAAAGAAAGAAAGGAAGAAAAAAAAAAAAACTAGAGAAAAGAAATAAAGCCCTGGAAGTTAGACATTTATATCACCTCTATGAGCGAAAATAACAATTCCTCCTTCACATTACTGCCTACACCTTTTCCTTTATGCTGGGCGCACCAAGCTGTTTACCATATGGGTGTTATTTAGCCGTTTCAATTGCCCAAGATTGAACTGAATAGCACCCACACACACACAAATGTCCACACATTTTGTAATTTGAAATATTGAATAATGATTATTACTATTTCGGATGAAAGACAAATGCTTTACCTTTTCATTTAAGATTCTGACAACATTTGCCAAAAAAAAAAAAAACTTCTTAAGGCTCTTTCTTAAATTACTCATGATCTTTGGGTTTCGTTTTATCAGCTATTTTTTAGTTTTCAAGAAATTTAATATTTTCAACCATCATTTTTTTAAATTCTCTTAATGAATGGGTTAATATTTTAAGTTAATATTGTTTCTTGCATTGTTACTTGCATTATTATAAAACATTGCTGTCAATGTCTAGCAAGTGATGTAAAGTACATTTCCTAAGGAATAAAATTTAAGTTATTTTAATAATAAATGAATACACTACTTGTCTATACCTCCCTCTAGAAAAGACAAACTATCTCAATATGAACCCTCAGTATATGCTTACTAAATAGAACTCTGGAAGTTCCATAAGCTAAATAATAGTGGACTATAGAAAGGTTAAGGGAATAAGGTAATGGAAAATATGTGGTTATTTAAAATGTATTAACTTAAACTTGAGAGAAGTTAGAATGTTTCAAACTCATTTGCTAACATTTTATCTTGAATCTGTTATTTTCTTCAAAATAGAAACAAAAAACATAGACTCTTGGTATAAAACCACATAAAGTATATTAGCTCATTTTCACTCTCAATACCGCAAATTATCTTTTTACATCTGTTGTACTTATCCCATACTTCATACGACTGGAGGAAAAGAACTGTGACCAAAAAGCGATGCAGATCCCTGCTTGATTTAAATTAAATAATTTCACCCTTCTGGCTTTTAGTTACTGTAAAATAAAATAATTGAGCTACTAATCTCTGAATTCCTTCAAATCTTTAAGTTTCTACCTTTCTACTTTGAATAGTGGGAAACCCAGTACATTTTTGATCATCCACTGGAAAGCTCAAATTGTGAGAATATTTTTGACTCCTGTATCATTTGTCCATTGGCTGAGTTTCTGCCACCGACCCAAGAAATACCAGAGACTTGTAGGCATGCTAGAATGCCACTCTCCAGCTGTTCTCTCTTCTGAGCTAAATACAAATAAATGCAAATGTAAAGCCTATGTTAATGACAACACATCAGTTGCACTCAGTAAAAGACTGAATTTTAGATGTTAAAGGTTTTGGTTCCAACATTCACCAAGGCTATGTTTTGGTCCAGGAAAAAAAAAAAAAGACTATTTATTTATTCCAATATCTCATTTCTTCAAATACATATTCCACGCAGTCTTCAGAATAATTACTCAAAACATATAACTGACCAATTGTCCTCTTTATGTACTCTCTTTGTATTTCTTCAATGGCTTTGGATAAAAATATAGTCCCTAACATATCATAAGGAGGACTGATGACTGGACCTCAGATCACTGCTTCGCTGCTCATTCCCAGGTCAGGTTTGGGTCTGGCACAGAACTACGCTGGCTCCTGAGCCAAAAACTGCAGTTTCTTACTTTCACTTGCTGCTTCAAACTGCTGCTTTTTCACCAGATTAATTGATATTCATTCTTTGATCAGCCTCTTTAGAAAGCCTTCTTTTGTCTTCCTTAATGTCACAGGATAAGACTGGGTTTCCTTTGATGGCCTCATATTTTCCAGGACAAGCATCATAGCATGTTTAATGTGGTAAGTTTATCACCACAGAGATTTCCAATACCACGTTTGGTAACTCATGTCCTCTAGATTCTAGGCTCTAAGAGAATAACATTCTGAGAGTAAGAATTCTGTCTCACTTATCTCTAGACCCCTCATGCTTGGCACAATGCTTGACATACAGCAAGTTGATGTTAAGGAGTCAGGAGTGAACATATATGAAATAGGGCAGATTGCCAGTATGTGACAGATATTTGATTAGTCTTTGTAAGAATTACCATCGATCTGTGCTGAATCTTTAATAAAAGCATTACAACAATAAAAAATAGGCACCTGTTTATATTGCCAGATAATCTGACACTTAACTTGAAGAAACTGTGACACATGGAGGATGTTTATCATCATCATGGAGAATGTTCCAGTTTCAAAGAGCATCCCAAGTGATGCAACTTGAAAGTGGGAGGAAAGCTACACATCCTTGAAGCCCCCTCCTGGGTTCTGCTGTTGGAAGGGGGTGGAAAAGGAGGAGAAACTATATGGATGGCGTGCACACTTGCCAGGGTAGCTATGTTCAGCCACTCTCTAGTCCTGCCAAAGTGGAGGTGGTACATGGAGCATGGTCTGCAAAACAGCAGATGAGGTTGGTTTGGTCCCCATGGAAACCAAATCTCCCATTGAGAAGTAAACATATTTGATACTTTTGTAATCAGAACCCATAAAAAAGTGAAAAATAATCCATTTTCTATTGTACTTGTATTGTCTTGAGAGAATGGATAGTCTAAGTTAGATTCAGTCAGGTATCAGACTTGATCAAGTTATGCCTCCCTTTAACCATTGACATAAGAGATTTAAAAAGTTCCTCACTTGCTTTCATGGCTTACCTCTCTATAGAAGTCTGGAAAAGTATTTGTGGTCTATCTTTCTATTGGGAATGAAATATGGTAAAATGACCAAGATAGCCAAACTGTGCCTCTGAGTATATAATAATTCACTCCAAATATCTACCTACTGGCAAAGACATCTCAGGATCAAGACTTTATGATAAAAATAATGTTAAATGTAATTTTAAAAAATAGAGTACATATCATACCTATGTGACATGATTTCATTCTACCTTGGAATTTGTGTATTATGCATCCAAATATACTGGAAAAGACCTGTAATCCTAACATATTAATTAGGAAACTTTTAAGACATGTTTTGGGAAAATATTTAATCATCCTCCTTGAAATTTTCCCTCTGAGCATTACATTTTTAATGCTACAAGTGAAATAATCCTGTACCTATTCTCATTAGAGTTGGGGGACTTGATTGGTAGGAAAATGATATATATAGCAATAAATGTCTAGTATCTATCCAATATCCTGAAATTTTATTATTTCTTGCACATAGAAGTAATCTGATCCCACCTATACACAATAATTTTGAGAAAACTAAAGTTTTTTGTCAATGATTATATATTTATAAATATGAGAGTTGAAAGTTTAGTTCATTAAACACTAAGATCTAAGTGACATTAAACATCTATATAGTCTAAGTAATGGGACATTTAGCATAGCTTAGAAAAAGAATTAATGTGATTTCCCCCTCCCATTTTAATATACATCTTTTAACATTGGCTAGTTAAACCAAAATAATAATAATAACAATAATAATAATAATGCAATTCCATAAATATGAACCTACCCTTTCTATTATATTTATATGCGGAAGTTACAAAATTACTATATCTACACCTTCAGCAGATTTTTCCAATTCATCCCAGCATACTTGCCAATGTTATATAAAATTTCTCTTTTACATCATTTATAGAAATTAGAATCCATGTGTTTCTAATATCTCATAAACACTAAGAGTCCTTGCTGCTACCTATTATTTGGTTTGGGTACATTTTTAAAAAGATGTATTCCAATAAGCTGTGCTTTTGTCATGGCTGATGATGATATTGTAGATTTTTTAATATTTTTGTTAGAAATGTCAATTGCATTTTGTATCATGTTCCAATATAACACAAAGTTTCAAATTTACTGCAAATATCTTAGCAAACTTTTAAAAAAGAGATTGAAAGTAACCCTCTCACAGATAAGCACTTTCCATGTGTACATGCTGTTCTGGAACGGACTATTTCAAATGTGGTCTATGAAACCTGAGACAAGGACAAAACCTCAGCTGCAGGGGTTTTTGACCTTGTTTATTACTAGGATTGAAGGGGCCAAAGATAGGAGTGATTTCTTCTAGCTTATTTGCCCGAGTCTTTACAATTTCTTTCCTAATTCATTGCCCTTCTCCAGTTCCTTCAGTCAATTATATGTTCCCTTCGCCTTACCTTACCCCCATCCTAAGCTATCCAGATTACTATTAAAAAGTTACCATATATTAGGTGATTTGTAAACAACAGATATTTATTAAAAGCCCCAGAGGTTCTGACTGGGCAGGCCATGAGTAAGACTTGAGAATGTGTGTTTCTAAATAGCTCAACAGCATAAAGATTTTTCCAATCCAAGGTCCACATTTTTAGTTACAAATGTTTTCATAAAAGGTCAGAATGTGTCAGTCTTTTAAAACTGATTTACATTTTAATTCAATAAAACATTTATTGGAAAAAAAAACATTTATTGGACATGTACTATGAATAAATCGCCCTGTTGGAAATTGTAAGAAATCCAGCAATGATTAAGATATGGTTTCTCTTCTCAAGGAGTTTATAGTTGAGCAACTTCGTATTAATACCTAGAAAGATTAAATAAGGACTAAAACATTGTAAATAAAGTATTTGGGGACACAGAAAAGAAAATAACAGTCAGAAATAGGGACTTTTTTTGTTTAAAATATCACAGTTGACTTTGGTGATGAGCACCAGGTGTTGTTTGTGAGTGTTGAATCACTAAATTGCACACCTGAAACTAATACGATACTGTGTTAACTAACCGGAATTTAAATAAAAACAAAAAAATCCTGCTGTTGACTTTGGGAATTTGATTATAAATCATGTTTTACGCATTTTTATTTCTTCTTAATGGATGGATAAGTGATAAAAATGTGACAAGAATAACCCATTACAAATCAGCATTATCTGATTTCAGGTAATTCTTTTGTACTCTATCTCCATCACTTAAGTCATTTGGGAACATAACCTTCACCCAGATCCCTCTATTATATTCTTTACAACAGCGTCTTAAAAAAAAATAAAATAAAATAGGGCAGAAAATTTGAAACATGCTTCAAAAAGGGCGACAAAGGAAAAAAAGTGAACCTAAAGATTTCTTTCTTTCTTCATGACTCCAAAATGCCACAATGTTATCACCAGAGAATTTGGACATTTCCTACCTTCTGTGTCCGTAGATAATGGTCTCAGGGCCACTGACCATTAAATGTAGCCAAGTCTTTGTGCAGAAAGAGAGTCCACTGAAATGATGAGGATCAAGTAAGTCAAACCAATTTCCTCACTAGTCAAGTACTCCGGGGTGGGGGGTGATATCTATCAGCTTAAATCCAATGCTATTGGCTCATAGCTTTGGACCCTATTTTCTTAGATTCAAATTTTGGATCCCTTAATTTTTAGTTGAGCCCTGAATGATTTAAATGGTCTGTGCCTCAGTTTCCTTACTTGTAAAATGGACATTAATGTGGTATCTTTTTCACAGGATTATTTTGAGGATTCAATGCATTGATTCAGGTGAAGCACTAAAAAGTATCTGGTAGATAGTAAGTCTTCAATATATCATAGTTGCTATTATATTATCTATAGATGGATCAATAACATCATCTTCTTATACAGAGTACAACTGGTCTCTACCAAAAGATGTTATTTTAAGGCTAACATTTTTGGGGGGGAATCTATTATTTGTATGTTTTTGAAAATGAATGAAAAAATTGTAATTAAAAAGAATTATGGTGTGCTACTGAACCATTATATTTATCCCCTTCCTCTTTCTTTCTCTTGTGGAGAAAGGAGAAAGAAAATACCTTTTAGAATCATATAAGTGCAGGGTGCCTGGGTGGAACAGTCATTAAGCATCTGCCTTCAGCTCAGGTCATGATCCCAGGGTCCTGGGATAGAGCCCCACACTGGGCCCCCTGCTGGGCGAGGGGTCTGCTTCTCCCTCTCCAAGTCCCCCCTGCTTGTGTTCCCTCTTTTGCTGTGTCTTTCCCTGTTAAATAAATAAATAAAATATTTTTTAAAGAAGAATCATTTAAGTGGAAAGATATTTGGATAAATAATATGACAGATTGTGAAAGATAAAAATTTAAATAAACATAAATAATATAGAATGAACATTGGTTTTATTTGTTTGAAATCATATGTAGTATGCAAACAATTTGTACATTATAGGACATTTAAATTTTCATTATGTACTTGTATTGTATCTTTAATCTTTTGTCACTATTTGTTAAAATACTAAAGATCATTGAACAAGACCAATATAATGTTAATCCTTCCATGTGATGTGTGTTTGAAAGAAACACGGTAAAAATGGTAACTAGTACTTAGCAACACTCAATTTGGTAATTCTAAAGCAAGTTAACAAGAATTCAGTCCAGACTACTATGTAATGACTTAGACTCAATAATGGTCTTGAAAATGACTGCATATTTGGTGACCTATTGACAAAGCTAGCTCCTTGACTTCTTCACCAAAAAAGAATTATCTCATGAATGGCGATATCTGAGAACTTAGTGTTATAGACTGATACTATATTCCCTTTCTCACTACATAATTTTGAAGGGTGACTTAGAATATTTAAGTGTATGTGTATATGTCTACACATGCATATATACATATTTCCCTATCCTGATATCCTGAGCCTTCTATATATCCAGACACTTTGACATGTGAGGATGTTCCCTATACTTTTCATTTGTGGTACCTAATTCAAAACTGCAGAAGTGTAGTTTCAGATCTTGGGTAGAGGGAGGAAGAACTTGGGTATAATATGATCTATTTCAGTTAGTTGCTCTCAACTTCGGTTGCATGTTGCAATCTCCTGGGGAATAAAGGGACTCGGATTTTCTTTTCTTATCTCTTTTTTTTTAAATCTCCCCAGGTTATTGTAAAGTACAGCCGAGTTCTGTAATGGTGGTCTATTCATCTATTAGTTTAAAATTAACAACCAGCGCATTTTTTTTTATCACTGTGTTCCCTCTACTTTCTCATCCAGTCCTTTTTATCTGTATCCTACCAATCTCTAAGTAAGATACTCATTAAGTTCATTAGTGATGACAAAAAAATTTTCCCCTTTCTTCCTGTAAATATGAACATACTTGGGGAGTATCTTCTCAATTCAAAGGAATTAATAATTGCTTGTGCCAACTGTACATAAAGCATTATGCTAGCTGCCACTAGAAATACAAGGATGAATTCAATATAGCATTTGCAATCAAGGAGCTTGAAATTTTTGGAAAGAGACAACCACATAAAGTTCTCATATTAGAAAAGTTTTAATGCAGTTTTCTCAGAACAGGCTACACATTTAAATCACCTGGAGAATTAAAAAAATGATATATATAATTATATATAAAAATTATATATATATACTGACAGTTAGGGGTCCCTAGGTGGCTCAGTTGGTTAGGCGTCTGCCTTTGGCTGAGGTCATGATCCCAGGGCTCTGGGATCAAGCCCCACATCAGGCTCCCAGCTCAGCAGGAGGTCTGCTTCCACCTCTCTCTCAGCCTGCTTCTCTGCCTTCTTGTGATCTCTCTCTCTGTTAAATAAATAAATAAAATCTTAAAATATATATATATTTATATATTATATATTTATATATAAATCATATATATTATATATAAATAAATATATAAAAATGAATAAATGAATAAATAAATAAATAAATAAATAAATATTATATCTATATAAAATCAGGTTGTAAACAGCCCCGGTGAGAGGTTTACTGGTAGAACCACTCAGAAGGACAGAGTATAATCAGAAGTAGTATAATCAGAAAAAAATAAGGTCTGTGCTTCATAAAGATAACTCAGGCAGTAGTGTGTTGTTGCAAATTATAAAATTTGATAATTTCTAAATGCAAAGCAGTAAAAACACGTACTTTGAAAGACAGAGAGGGCACTGGGGACATAAATCCAGGGAAGGAGGGTTGAAAATGGGATATACCCTAGCAAGACTGAACCTACAATCTTTGAAGTCAGGGATCAAGCCAGGAGTTATTTTATTATTAAGGCCATGTGTGGCCTGAAATACTCAGAAAGATCAGACCTCAGTAAATTTGGCCAAATTGCCAATGGTGCGTGGGTTTGGGTTTTTCTCACCGCAGGAAATAGCAATTCAGGACAGACTAGAAAACACAGTGTTACATCTCAGGCTTTATGGCCCATGGCCTGGAATCGGGGACTAGGTGAGCAACCTCGCCTGTGTGATACTAAAGAAACCGAGAAAAGAATTAAGAAGAGGGGTAGTTGCTGTCACATCTTATAACCAGTAACTGCCACTCATTTGAAAGAGCGCAAGTGTGACTCTTACAAAATGCAATAAATTCGTCATTGTTTTCCTTACCTTGATTTTCATGTGGATAAGATTTCTCAACCCACGATCACTTTAAAGGAACATATCACTCTCAACCCACGATCACTTTAAAAGAACATATCACTCTCATATAACATTCCAGAAACATGGCAAATAACAAGTGTGACTGTGAAGTGAACCTATGACTGGAAACTGAAGCCAGAATTTCTGCATTCCTTGCAAGTACCATGGTTCCTTTAATTATACTCGGGGCTTGTAAACAGGAAAGTGTTTCACAGATGTAGAAAATCCAAGAAGTAAGCCAAAATTAAATAAATATATGGTCTGGCAAAACCAAACTAGATTAAAGCAACATGATTTACTAAGAGAGAGTAATATTTGGAGAGATAGTAGCAACAATGGAATCAGATACAAAATGTAACTTATTAGAAAAAGCTTTGTGGCTGAAGGAGGTTGTCAGTTTTGATAAGTATAACCAAAATATGGAAATAAAATGAGGGGAATGATTTACAATTAAAAGGTACAACTTTAAGTGGGCAAAATAAAGTTATCTACCTATCATCACATTTCCAAACTTTATCTTGAGGGAGAGATTGAAAGAGAGAGAGGGAGAGAAAGAAGCATCTTAGAGTCTAATATTTTTGTGCTGATTACTGAAAATATTTTTTGTAATCTCTCCAAGGTATTTCTCTTATTAAATATCTCCTTGTTTTACTGATTCGTTTGCCTAATTCTAAGGCTTTACAGACTCTTTAGTATTGCATTGCTTTTATTCAGATCTCCATCTACATAACATCAAGAAATCTCTAATATCAATATGAATTTCATATAATTTAATGATGAACCAGACCAACAATTTAAGAGGTAATTTTTTAATTTCAATTTTATTTTTATTTATTTTTATTTTATTTTTTTAGGATTTTATTTATTTGACAGAGAGAAACACAGCCAGAGAGGGAACACAAGCAGGGGGAGTGAGAGAGGGAGAAGCAGGCCTCCCGCCAAGCAGGCAGCCTGATGTGGGGCTCGATCCCGAGGCTCCGGGATTATATCCTGAGCCGAAGGCAGTCGCTTAAGGAACTGAGCCACCAGGCGCCCCAAGGTAATTTTTGTAAAGATTTTATTTATTTATTTGACAGAGAGAGATCACAAGTAGGCAGAGAGGCAGGCAGAGAGAGAGAGAGAAGGAAGCAGGCTCCCCATTGAGTGAGAGAGCCCAATGCGGGCCTGAGATCATGACCTGAGCCTAAGGCAGAGGCTTAACCCACTGAGCGACCCAGGCGCCCTAAGAGGTAATTTTCAGAGAAAATCCACTTGTGTGAAGGCACACATAAAGTCAACTGAGGCCACGAGACATGAAGTATTTCGATCAAACTCTCATTACACAGGAGTGAAAATTTGTTCCATTTATTAGCAATGAACATGTGGCTTATCCCTTGACTCATTAGCACACTTCTGTGAATACAGCAAGTTTGTAATTTCCCAGAATTCCTTTCACCTCTCACTCTCCCTGGCAGAAAGCGACATCTGTTTCTTGTAGAGCTATCAAGAACGATAAGCAGCTTCTTGCATTGCATAAGCCATGGGTTTTTTCCCGCTATTCCCCAACAGCTAATATGGTCCTTTTCTGCCATATGGAAAAAATAAATACCAGAACCTAAAATATCAGAGTAGAAGAGAAATAAGAATGAAATTCTTTGAACACTGACCATGGAGGAAATACTTATGGAGTATGTTCAAAGGTGTTTGCCTCTTTTGTTATTGTTATTAAATTAGTATCCACATTGAAAATATGTTAGCTAGCAAAAATTTTCCTTTATGTCACTTTATTCAAAAATTCAAATGGGCACAAACTGTTAAAACCATATCTCATTTCCAGTTATTTATTGCTATGTAACAAAACATCCCAAAACTTAGTGGCTTGTAATTACGTTTGACTAAGCTAATGATTCTGTAGTTTGACTGAGCCCAGCAGCCTGATCTCAGCTGAAGTCTCTCACACAATTACAGTGAGATATTGGCTAGAGATACAATCATCTGTAGACTGGACTTGAATAGATAATCATGATGGCTCACTCATATGGCTAGCAGTTGATGAAGATAGTTGGCTGGGAGCTCAGTTGGAATTGTAAACACTTAGATCCACCCACCTCTTCATGTGACTTGGGTTTTTCATGCCTGGTAGCTTGTTTTTCAAGATAGAATGTCCAAAGGGTAGTGTCCCATGATACACAATAAGCGACAAAATTTCTTATGACCTAGATTCAGAAGTCATGTGGTATCACTTCTTTCATATTCTTCTTTTCAAAAAATAGTCACAATATCAGCTTAAATTCAAAATAAAGGGATCGTGCAAGAGCCTGAATACTAGGAGGTATGTATCATTGGGGCTCCTTTGAAAATAAGTTACCAGATCTCAAATTAAAATGTTAAATGGAAATCCAGAGAGAAACTCCATGTGAAAAACACTTGAATTTACAGAATTTATAGATTCAGGACCCAATTTGACATAGAATGTCTAATTCTATTCAGTGTCTCTAAGATTATCATATATAATATTGAACTATGATAAGTTTCATTTTCATGATTGTATGTTAACAAAAATGCTGTAAATCAGTTTTCACATTACTCCCATTACAGCAATATTTGAATTTTAGGTAAAGATTTTAGTTCTTTTTTAGTAATAGTCATTTCAAATAATGATGACTAGCATTTATTAATTATTCACAATATTCCAGAAACTGTCAATCCTAAACAAGCTTATAAGAGAAATACTATGATTATCCCAACTGTATAAACATATCAATAGAGAGAGGCTTCAGAGATTAAGAATTTGCTAAGAATCACATAGATGTTGAGTGGCAAAGCTGGAACTTGACCCTAGGGAATAAGAATCCAGAGTTCACACTCTTAAATAGAAGAGTTGCTGCAAAATCCTGTATTTAGACACATTATCTCAGTAACTAGTAATGAGGTCATGTTATCCTGCAATGGAATCTAGGGCAGGGACTTAAATAATGTCAATTTCCTCCAGCCAAGACCACCAGGAATACACCTATACTTGAACAAATTGGGTATGTTATACATTGCAGTGTGAAAGAACACATAACACAGAAACATGCAGAGTCTCTGTAAGAGAGTTTTAGAAATAGCCTTAGTATTTGGGCTTTGGTTGGGTGACTTTGAGGAGGGCTTAAGGAAATGGGGATTTGTTTTAGATTTGATGCTGCCAGAAAGCAGGAGCAAATCTACGATTGGCTAAATCAAAAAATCCTATCTATAAGAAGGACAGATTAGAGTGATGATAAAGCTGTAACTGGCAAAGAAGTAACAGTCATTCAAGTTAGGAGAGAGAGATGCTTGGTATTTTGTGGTTTGCACAATGACCTCGTTTTTGTTGGCATTTAGACAAGATTATGAAATGGTCTTGTTTTTGTCTCATTTTATCATGGTTTCAGAGTGAGCTTGTCTCATGTTGGTGTACTGTGAGATTTGTTTATGTCTGAAAGGAGAACAACATGGCCAGCATGAGGCCAGGTCAGCTTCTAAGAACACTGAAGGCTGGCTGTAAGTGTCAGACCTGGTCTCAGATGTCAGGGACTGCCTTTACTATTTCTTAGTAGGGTGACTTTTTTGAGTGAATATAGCTTGTCCTGTTTATTTTAGCACATTATTATTTTCCTATAATGCTGAAGGTGCTGAATCAACTAAACAGAAATATTGTATATTTGCACCTTTTAATTCTTAAGTGATACTATTAACAAAATATTTTATTAAGATCATTTTATTTTTAACTATCAAAATAAAATATGCATCAGATTTTTAAATGTGTTGTAATTATACTTTGGAGGAAAGTTTTTCCCCAATAGAACAAATATCTAAAGTTTTAGTGAAATGAAAGAGGAAACATTTGATGTATTGGCAGGCTGATTTTTATGTTAATCAGGCGTATGTTTTAATATCGATGTTAAGGTGTTACTTTTACCTTAACTTAACTGCTTTTGGCCTTTTATCCTATAATATTTGCACTAAAAGAAGGCCAGAGATTTTTAACTCAGATATACTGCAAAGTCAACATGATATGTAAGATTCACAGGAATTGTGTTTTATGTTAATTGTTGGTAATATACTGTAATCAAATAAAAACTTTTTATCCCACTTGGCCATCTTTGCTGAGTGGGTTAAAAGCCATTACACTTTAAGAGGCAGAGCTTAGAAAATTAGATTGGACACCATTCAGCAGTTGCTAGAATTCACTATTCAGGCTAATGAGCATTACAAGGTACTTGGAGGGGAAAAAAGAGAACAGAAAAGAAAGAAAACTATTCTCAGTCCTTCAAGTATAGTAGGTTTCATTTCTTTGACTACATATTCCTGCTTATACTTCAAGATTCAGCTCAGTTCTCAACTCCTGTGCTTGACAAAAATGCACATTCCTAATGACCCTAAAATCCTGTTGATAGTTCTATCATTATTTTGTCTGTCTCCTCCACTAGACATGGACACCCCAAGGGTAAGTTCACTCACCTCCTTACCTCAGTGCCTAACGCAATGTCTGCCATTTAGTGAGTACTTAAAAAAAATTATTCTTGCTTCATAAATAAATTGGCTTAAGAAATTTTCTTTTTTTTCTTTAATTTTTTTTATTATTGTTACTAAAATTTTTTTTTCCATTGTTCCAAGATTTATTCCCCATTCTCCACACCCAGTGCTCCACGCTTTAGGTGTCCCCAGTACACACCACCAGGCTCTCCCATCCCTCCACCCCCCTCCCTCCAAGTCCCTCAGTTTGTTTCTGTGTCCAAAGTCTCTGTTGTTTTGTTTCCCTCCCTATATTACCCTAGTTCCCATTTACTTTCCTTCTCCCACTGTCCTCCAGGTTACCCCTCATGCACCGCAAGTAAGTGAAACCATGTGATACTTGACTTTCTCTTCTTGGCTTATTTCACTCAGCATAATCTCTTCCAGTCCAGTCCATGTTGCTATAAAAGTTGGATAGTCATCCTTTCTGATGGAGGCATAGTATAACATTGTATATATGTACCACATCTTCTTTATCCATTCATCTGTTGATGGGCACCTTGGCTCTTTCCACAGTTTGGCGATTGTGGCCATTGCTGCGATGAACATTGGGGTACATATGGCCCTTCTTTTCACTACATCTGTATCTTTGGGGTAAATGCCCAGTAGTGCAATTGCAGGGTCATAGGGTATCTCTATCTTTAATTTTTTAAGGAATCTCCACACTGAAATTTTCTTTCTCATAATTAACAAAGTTGTTTTACTGTGGAATTGTAATCTAATACCATAAAAGCTTCAATAAAGTTTACTTTAAAGATAAAGTGATTTTCTAACTTAAATATGATCTAACTTATTATTCCTTTTGAAATTGTATCTTTTTTTTTTCTGTACTCAGTTGTTGGGCTGGCTGAGAGACAGGGGCACCCAAAATGGCGGACATCATGGACTGGGTCAAGATGGCTGATCTTCCCGCCAAAGCAGCCATGGCCACCAAGTTATCTCCAGTAAGTTCAAACCTAGCCAGGAAACCAAAACTTTCCATATGGGACTTTCCAGCTTAGGACCACCCACCATCATCTGGACCTTCCCCACCCCCAGCCAATCATCTAGAGACATGGTGTTCCTTTGGCTAATATGGGGAAAAACCCACCCAAATCCAGACCTGGGATCAATAAGGCTTAAAAACCCCTGCACTGCCCAAGCCAGGTGCAACTTCCCCAACTCTCCTCTCCGGAGTTGTGGAACCTCGCCCAAGGGTGTTTGCAATAAAGCTTACTCTTTGGACCCTGTTTGCCTTTGTGGTCTCCGTTCTATTCGTGATGAAAAATCTTACATTTGGTGCCAAAACCCGGGAGGAGATGGAGCCCCTGCTCCGTCATGGAGGCTCTCTCCTCCCAAACAGATTGGGACTTCTCTCTCTCTCTCTCTAGACATCTCTCGAAGCCTGCTATGGTGAATGTTCCCTGGTTCCCGATCCTCCTCCGGGATGCCCAGTCCTAATTGCGGCCATGTCAGGGCAACCCCCCAGCCACCTGGTGGCCCCCATAGTTCTGAGGAATCAGGAGATGTCCCCCTTCCACAGAAACTACCTTCCCTTCCGAACCACAACCCAGCACATGGATGAGGGGACGCCTTCCTCCGTGCTCTGAGTTGATAGGTGAAGGGACCATGGGAACCTTCCAGTCCAAATTCAACCCTAAATCAAATACTCATGGATATGGACAATCTCTATAGACACCAAGGCAAACGGTCCGAAGTCCCTTTCCTCCATATCTCCTGATCCCCCCAGAACCATCCCCAGCTCCGGCTACTCCAATGGCTCCTGAAGCTCCTGAAGCTCCTGAAGCTCTACCCTGCAGGACCGCCACCGAGCCCTGCCCACCCCCAACTCTCTCCCCTCCCCTCCCATCTCCATTCGTACCTGGTCCTGGGATCAGAATCCATCCCCCGACCTAGTTTGCCCCCTGAGGGAGGTTGCTGGGGCCAAAGGGGTTGTCTGAGTCCACACACCCTTCTCCCTACAGGACCTCCCCCAAATAGAAAAACTTCTGGGCTCTTTTTTGGCCAACCCAGATAACTTCATTAATTAATTCCAATATTTGGCCCAGGCCTACGACCTGACCTGGCATGACTTACATGTTGTCCAGACCACCACCCTCACCACTGAGGAGAGGGAACGTATCCAGGCTGCCGCCTGAGAACACGCCAATCAGGTCCACCTTACTGACACCACCATGCCCACCATGCCCGCTGCCGCTCAGGCAGTCCCAGCTGTGGAACCCAGCTGGGATTACCAAACAGCCAAGAGGGCCACCAATGCCGCAACCGCATGATCCAATGCCTTATTGCTGGAATGCGGGCAGCCTCCAATAAGGCTGTTAACTATGATATGATCAGGGAAATTATTCAGGTCCCTGACATGAACTCTGCCACGTTCCTTAACCGGCTAACTGAGGCTTTAACTCAATTTACCCTCTTAAGCCCAGCCTCTCCGGCAGGGGCCACAGTATTGGCCACTCATTTCATCTCCTCATTGGCTCCAGACATTCAGAAAAAGTTATAAAAAGGCTGAGGAGGGCCCTTAAGCCCCCATTTCCAACCTGGTGAAATGGCATTTAAAGTCTTTAACTCCCGAGAGGAGGCAGCCGAACTTAAATGGCAGGCCAGGCTCCAGCAGAGGGTTCAGCTCCAGACCCAGGCCTTGGTAGCAGCCCTGTGGCCAGCCGGCTCTGGGAGCCAACAGAGGGGAACAGCCAACCGCACCCCTCTGGGGCCTGCTTCAAATGTGGGGCCGAAGGACACTGGGCCTGTCAATGTCCCAACCCAAAGGCACCAACTCGACCGTGCCCTCAATGCCACATGTTGGGACACTGGAAATCAGACTGCCCTAACCTCGGGGAATCCTCACTGCCTCTACGTGGGGGCAACCCTGAGATGGTAAGTCCAGCCTTCCAGCTGCTCGGGTTGGAGGACGACTGACAGAGCCCAACTTGGCTACCCCTCTCACCTAGGCTGAGCCCAAGGACACGCTCCAGGTAGTAGGTAAGTCCATTTCCTTTTTGCTGGACACAGGGGTTACCTACTCAGTTCTGCTATCCTACACGAGACCTACACGAACCTCACCAGTCACTGTCATGGGGATTAATGGGACCTCCTCCTCTCCTAGGGTAAACCTTCCCCTAACTTGCAGCCTGGATGGTTTCTCCTTCTCCCACCGGTTTTTCGTAATTCCCTCTTGTCCGGATCCCCTACTGGGAAGGGACATTCTCTAAAACCTGCAAGCCACTATTCATCTCTCTCCTTCCCCCTCAGTTTCAGAGTGTCTTACCCCTCCTCCTTGCCCCTCCGACCCCCGCCTCAAATAGTCTATCCACAGTAGACCCCCAGGTATGAGACATTTCACCTTTCGTTACCTCCTCCTAACTCCCACCTCAGTCCCTTACTGGGAACCGCATCTGCCTCCTCCAGGATCTCCAGCCTTCTCAAAAACCCACATCTCTCTCTCTATCTCTCTCTCTGCCTCCCCTCACATAAACCCCACTACTTTATTGCCTGTACCCCGTTCACCTCAAAACCACTCATTCCTGCCCACAACTCCTGGAGGACCTCACTCCCTCCAATCAGCCGTTGCCTAACTCTAACCACATACTCTTCATATACTGGCAACTGGACATCTCTCATATGCCCCAACACAAAACTTTCTAGTACCTGTTAACTTTGGTTGATACATTCACAGACTGAATCAAGACATATTCCACTGTCGGGGACCGTACATGATCCGCCCCTCCCAAGCCACCAGAAACTTTGGTGGAGGTACCTGTGAATGAAAGCCCCTCTGGGCTTTCCCCGTCTAGAATCCAAAAATCCATGTACCCTGTGGGTTGGGGCAATATGTCCTTATCCAAGACATATAGTTCCATTTAATCCTCCTCCTGGTAATCATATCTCTGTATCTCTTATTTGTATTCCTTGATCGCTCTGCCTCAATGGTCTCAACTTCTGTGAGTTTAAGCAATCACTCTGTACCCTGCATTAACAATACTAATCCTGTCTCTAGGGCGAGTGCAAAAGCAGTTAAAGATTTAACTGCACCATCCAACTTCCTCACTTTTGAATAATAAAAGACTGGGGCCCTTGTCAGTCAAGAGAGACAAAAGCAGGGCCAAAGGTAGGGGAAAAGGCAGAGAGCCTTCGAGGAGAGAGCAAGAGAGCTTGCAAGGAGAGACAGAAACAGAGAAGCAAAGAAAGCAGCAGAAAGAGAACTGACAGAGCAAGAGAGACAGAAGAAGAGAGAGAAGTAGAGCAAGAGGGCCAAAGCCAGAGCTAGAGAGCTAGAGCTAGAGAGCCAATGCTAAAAAGCCAAAGCATGAGCCTGAGTTTGCTTCATAGGTCTCTCCTGACTGACCTCGGGTCTGTCAGCTTGCATCAGATTTTCGTGTCCGCGTCATTATTTCGCCCTCCAGACATCCCGTGGTTCGGGACCCACATCTCTGCGGAGGCTGGACTCCAGCGGTAACATCCCACGACCCAAAAGACGGTGGATGCAGTAACCACAGTTCTCACCAAACACATCATTCCAAAATTCGGACTACCCCAAACTCTTCGGTCACGACAGCAGACCCGCTTTCATCTCTAGTGTAGCTCAACAAACCATGACCAGGCATGGGTACCCATCAGCAACTTCAAACAAGCACCTACAGGTGGTGTTTGGTTCTCTCAAATGGTGGGCGAAACCATGCTCTGGCTGGTACATACTCCTAATCCTAACCCTTCTACCCCCACTCACCAGGGCAGCTGAATGTGGCCAATGCATGTGCGGTGAAGGAAAAACCCGCTATTTCCAATCCTTTACTTTCATGCCCCAGGAATGTTACCAGGGAGAAACTCCAACCACCTGCACTTCCACCCATGCCCAGGGAAAAACTTTCTGGACCTCAAAAATTGATAAAACACAGGCAAAATGCACAGCATACTCCCCCCACACTCCCGGGTCAGTCTGTTGGACCTATTTGGCCCAGCTGGGACTCTCCGACAGGGGAGGGGTTCAGGACCAGGCTAAACACAGTCAAACCAAGCAGATAATCCAGGCCATAAATGACCGCTTGCAGGCTCAAAATGCCCCCACCTACAAGGGAATCAACCTCAATAATTTACAGAGCTCTCCCCTCACTGACAAACTAACAATAACCCTCATTAACTCCAGTTATAACCTGTGGCAAAACCTATCTCAGGACCATGGTGATTGCTAGATATGCTTCCCTTTCTCTACCATTTCTAATATCATCGGAATTCCCATTCTGAGAATGTGGCCCCTACCCAACACCACCATTACTAACCAAACGGTCCACATAGGGGCCATAGGAAAACCTATTCCTATTCTTAACCTTTCCTCAACTCCGGACATTCTCACCTTCAACTCCTCCATCACCGTCTTCTTCCTCCCCTACTGCACCTTCTTGGGATATTTCTTTCATGCCCAAAGGGAAGCTACTGATGCTTAACCGCCAATGACTCCCTAGACTGCATTTTCATCTTACTGTCTCCTTCCACTACCATCTATTCCCCCGATCACCTCATGCCTATCCTATTCTCTACACACCCAAACAGATGGGCATTCTTCTTCCCCTTACTTATTGGGGCAGGCCTAACCGCCAGTGTTGCCACCTGAGCATCAGGCCTCGGGACTTCAATAAACTTTTATTACAAGCTTTCCCAGGCACTTAATGATGACATGGAGTGGATCGCTGATTCCCTTACCGCCTTACAAATGCATATTACGAGCCCTGCAGCTATCACCCTACAAAACAGGCGAGCCTTAGACCTCCTAACAGCAGAAAAAGGGGGCATGTGCCTCAACCTGAATGAAAAGCATTGCTATTGTGTTAAACAGTCAGGCGTAGTCACCTCCAAAATTCGGGAACTCAGAGACCGGTTATAGTCGAGACGCCAAGATTCCCACCTATGGGGTCTAGACCCCCACACTTGGGTAACTTGACTCCTCCTCCTTGCGGGACCCCTGTGCATAATCTTGTTACTAATCTCAGTTGTTCTCTGCCTTGTTAGATATCTACAGGAAGGCCTTCGAGAGATGAGTTTCAGTAAATCAACTCCTCCTACAGCCCTACTCCCACCTGCCCACCACCGACTTCCCCTATGACAATGCCCAACCTTCAGCAGGAAGTAGCCAGAATAGAGTTGACGCCCCTCACACCATTATATAAAACAAAAGGTCAGAATGTTGGGCTGGCTGAGAGACAGGGGCACCCAAAATGGCAGACATCACAGACTGGGTCAAGATGGCTGATCTTCCCGCCAAAGCAGCCATGGTCATCAAGTTATCTCCAATAAGTTCAAACCTAGCCAGGAAACCGAAACTTTCCATATGGGACTTTCCAGTTTAGGACCACCCACCTTCGTCTGGACCTTCCCCACCCCAGCCAATCACCTAGGGACACGATGTTCCCTTGCCTAATATGGGAAAAACCCACCCAAATCCAGACCTGGGATCAATAAGGCTTAAAAACCCCTGCACTGCCCAAGCCCGGTGCGACTTCCCCAACTCTCCTCTTCGGAGTTGCGGAACCTCGCCCGAGGGTGCTTGCAATAAAGCTCACTCTTTGGACCCTGTTTGCCTTTGCGGTCTCCGTTCTATTCATGATGAAAAATATTATACTCAGAAGACAAAATATTTTCTAAAAACTGTTTTATTGTTTTGTTTTTGAAATTCATTTTAGAAAATGCAAAACAGGTGTGGATCATCTGTAGTCATTTAAAGAAATTGACCAATACATTGTTGAATGTATATTTTAGAAAACACATGCAAAGTTAGCTTAATTTCCAATACAAATAAAACAAATATTGATATTTATAAATATCACATTAAAAGTCTTTGAAATGAGTATCATAACTTCAAAAAAATAAACTCCAGTGTCTCTAGGGTTAAGACAACAAAAAAAAACAAACTTGTTAATTCACACATATTTATAGCCAGATATGCTCATTCAATAATGTTGGCTTAGATTTTTATTCAGGACAAATACATACAATTTCTTTTGAAATCAGATTTTACCAAAAAATATTGTTCTATAAATTTTTAGGTGACAATTATGGCAATATTTGTTTTGTTGCTTCCCATTGTTAAATTTAATATTGTCAAACTAAAAAAAAAAAAAATCACCATGAACAACAACAAATACTGCCAAGAATTCAAGTTACACCAATACATTCCATAAATTATGATACTAACTGTATGAATTTTTGCATCTGGTATTCACAATCTCGTCAAAGGTTATGTGTAAAGAAGATCTTGTTGGTTCCTAAATATCTTGAGAGGAATGTAAGATTTTCAAAAAAAAGTTATTTCTCTTTATTAAAGAAGAAACTTCGAAATATTTTATTCACGTTTCCTGATAAGTGTGTTGGAATTATTTCCATCATGATTTCATTAATTAATTAATTAAACAAACCAAATGTAGCCAACTCAATGAGATATAGTTTAATTCATAATTCAATTTAGAAGACAGAGGAAATAGTTCTGCAATTTTGCAAGTTGACTAAAATTAATTTATATATAATAACCTAAAGACTTTAGTAACTTAATAATCAGTCAAGTGAAGAGTCGATTTTTTAAGTAATACTAAGATGCAGTTCAAAAGTTATATAATGAATCATGGAAAATTTGAAAACATGATTTAGATATTTTATGGACCCATAAAATCCTAAAATAAAGGTTATAAATATATATTCTTGACTCTGTCCATGTTTTTCAACTCTTTAACATCTCAGAAAAGCATGTACTGTAGAAAATATATTTTTCTATCATAAATACAGATGAGACACATTGTAAGTCATTCGCAAATATTTTGTGCCATTATAAAAGTGAAATACTTCCACTGCTAATAGAGATTTCATAGAATGCTCACGCTACATTCAAACCCTGAGAGGTGGAAATGATTTTTCTTATATTAAAGGCCATGCTTTTATCAGAAATTCCCATTGCAAAGCACATGAATATTGGAAGATTTTTTATCCTGTTTGTAAGAAATACTCTATAGCAGATGAGAGTTTATAGCCAAAACTTGAGGGTAATTTACCAAATACTAGATGAGCTTTTGGGATCTAAGGTATGTTGCTGATGATGAATGGAGGGATTAGAATGACTGTAACTTGCCTCTAGGCCTGAAATACTAGTGACTCACCTTTATTAAGTACTTTGTATATGGCAGATGGATATGTTATGATAACCATTTAGATACAGAGAAGTTAAGTAATTGCACAAGGTTACAGAACTAGTAAGTTGCAGAATCAGGATTTAAATCCAGGCCGACTATCTTTTGTACACAATCTCCACACTAGACTGTCCCCCTTTAGAATATCAGGGAGCTCTCCTTTTATATGAGGGAAATAAAGACCCTGCCTTGCAAAGTCACACAGTACACAGTGTTGACTTATGTTTTCACCTTTGTTAAGGTAGAACAAAGCCCAGATAGTTTACTCTAAGTCCCCAAATTTTCCACTATGACAAACTGGTCCCCATTTCCCCAGAAGACCCAATTTCTCTCAATGTTATAATTTCTACTTCTCTCATTTTACTCACCCCCTTTTAATATCTGTGCCTTTTTTCAAGGACCAACCTACTTGTTTTATCCATAGCCAGTCTCATAGAACATTCTAGATCAACCCAAACTTTGGTTTAGGTCTTTTGACCAAAGTGAAAAACCCCTGAACTAGGCCAATAAGGTAAGAGAGTTGCACCTTTAAACTGGCAAAGTGATCTGAAGAAAGATAAATAATAAGAAGAATAAAAAAATCTCAAAACTATGCAATCCAAGAGTGGGGGAAATTGATCTGCCAAAGAGAGACTCCTTGGAAAAGAGGGACTTTCTGTTTTCAGTATTTGAAGAGTGATGCACTGGCATCTTCTCACTGCCCTTCCAGTTCCAGTCTCCCCTCATATGTACTCTGTATCCTGGAATGCTTATGCATATAGATTGTATCAACAGGTTCTCTTTCTTCTGGCAATAGAAGTCACCAGCAGGAAGAAAGAGTGTGGGATCAGGTGGGTACCCCCTAGTTTTCTTCCTGCTGGGTCATTGTGGCTTGGCTATGAAATTCTTCCAAAGACTCTCTCCAGTCAGAGTGCTCTCTCCATTTTGATATCTTCCGTAAGTTATTTCCCTGAAATCTAACGTTTCTCCCTTTTGCTTCAGACCTAGTAGTGGTGATGGCTGTGTCATGTTGTTCGTCCCAGTGTATTTCCCCAGCCCTTGAATGATACAGGGGGTCTAAAAGATGGGGGAGAATTAGCCAATAAAATCTCATTGGCAGGAAGTAGAGACATATTTTAAAGAGACATATTTCAATGAAATATTAAGAAAGATTTTCTGAAGAATGCCAATGTGGTGTGTGGCCTGAGAAAACAAACATCTTTAACATTTGAAGATAAAATCAGGCAATGAGACCATTCAATACAGTAAGGACTCCTGGAAGGAGGCCCTAAACTCCCAAGAAATCAAGTCAGAAGTCAATTTGTGGTTGTACAGAGTGGACAAAATGCCTTTGAGAGCATTACCATTTCATAGCTACTCATTTTTTAAAAAGAAGTTTTATACTCCAGTTTACACCAGCCTTTGTATATTATTTTTAAAAAATAAAGGCCAAATATAAAAAAAATCTAAGAATATACATCATGCACTTATTATATATTAAGAGCTTTGCTAAATAGTCTTTTTTAACCTCAGGTTTGATTTATATAGTGTATTAGTCTGCCTGTTTTGGTATAAAGATCTAAGTTTTGACAAATATATATAGCCATGTTGCCACCACTAAAATTAAGGTGTAGAATATTTCCATAACTGAAAAATTCTTTTGTACCCATTTATAATTAATGTTCTCCCCCAAACCCTAGTGCTAGACCCCAACAACCAGTGATCTGATTTCTGTACCTACTCATTTTATTTTTCTAGAGTTTCACATGAATGGAATTGTGGCATATGCAATCATTTGTCTGAATTCTTTGCTCTAGTATAATGGTTTTGAGTGTCATCCATATCAGTCCATTTATCAGTAGCTTATTCCTTTTACTGGTGAAATACCATAATTTCTCTATTCTATTTGGCTGTTGATTCACTTTGGGGCTATTCCTGGTTTTAAATAATTATGAATAAAGCACTTATTTAGATAAGGTTTTTGTATTGACTTATGTTTTCATTTCCCTTGGATGAATACATAAAAACAAGATCATCAGGTTATATAGTAAGTGTGCTAGGAACTTATCGACTGTTTTCCTTGTGCTAAGTGGTTGGAAGTATTATTTCATTTAATCCTTAGAATCTTAAATCCTTACTATCTCATTCAAATCTTAGAGAAAAGGGGCACCTGGCTGGCTCAGTCAGTCTCTGCCTTCGGCTCAGGTCGTGATCCCAGGGTCCTGGGGTCAAGTCTCAGATTGGGCTCCCTGCAGTGGGGCCCCTGCTTTTCTCTCTTCTTCCACCCTCCCCCCACCACGACCGCTTGTGTTCTTTCTCTCTCTCTCTCAAATAAATAAATAAAATCTTTTAAAAAAATACCAAATAAGTCTTAGAGAAGAATCATATTTCCTTTCATTTTATAGATAAGAAAACTGAGGCTTACAGAGATCAAGAGACTTGTCCGGGCTATGTATCTAGTAAGCTGTAAGGTCAAGATTAGAACCCAGACACTATAGCTCGTTCATAGAAAACATGACTATAGTGAGTAGCTGGTTATTAAACAAATATCATAGTGTGCATCTATTATGCACCAGTCAGTGGTCCACGTCTTGTGTATTTAAGGATTAAAATAAAAACTGGCAAAAAAAATATCTGCCTTCAGTGATATTGCACAGAATCTTCAGATCCAGTGGAGAGTTGGTTGCCACACTGCTTGATTAAAAATATACAATCTTAGAAGTACAGAAAAAAAACAACAACATAGGTTTAAAGTCTGGCGGTAGATGGTGACCTAGCCTGGAAGGAAGACCAGTACTTAGAAGTCAGACTCTCTATTCTAAATCCAGGCCCTTCTGTTTACTGGGAGGGCAAACTTCATCAGGTTGCATAACCTCTCTTGTCCCTAGTTTCTTCATTTATAAAATAGAGATAGGCATTTATATTTGGATTAAATGAGTTAACATGATGCGGCATTTAGAACAGTGTCTGGCACATAGTAAGAGCTCAATAAATATTAGCTATTGACAGTATTGGGGACATGCTGTCAATTCTAGTCCAATTCCCAAGTTGGCCTCTTGCCTGAAATTCATTTAAGTTCAGTAAGATTTCTGTCTGTGACTGTGTTTATTTATTTTCTTCTTTGTTCCAGCAAAGTTTAAGATGGAATCTGTCAATATTAGCGAGATGAAGCTTACCTGAAAATAGCAAATGATGGCATTTGAATTTTCTTTCAACTTTGGGGAATTTTAAGAGTCAGCCTCATAGGAACAGAATCATCAACAAGCACTCCATACATAATAATAGAGCTGGTAAAATACCCTATCCAAATTTACCAGCCTTTATGCCTATATAAAGTTACCAAGTCCCCTGCAATTCCAAACCATTTCTTTAGTTCTGGCTTACAGAATAAGAAAGGCATAGACAGTTAGGATATGTGAATGAAAAGCTGTGTTTTAAAGAGAGAATTGGAATTAAATATTGATAACATGTCTCATTTTTACATGCCAAAACAGGCTGACCTCACACACACACACACACACACACACACACACACACACACGAAATATATATACATTATGTGTCTGTGAAGTCAGTTTGGTTTGGCATATAATACACACATATATGTATACCTATATGCACATATACACATGTACATATGTGTATATATTTACATATTACCTTTGTACATATACACATAGGTATACACATGCATGTATATACCTGTATATGTGTATATATGGTATATGAGTATATGTGTATATATATATAATACATATATATAATAACATACTTGCATTAAGAAAAGGAGCTCTGCATTTGTTGTTTTTGTTTTGTTTTGTTTGTTTTTAAAGATTTTATTTAGGGGCACCTGGGTGGCTCAGTTGGTTAAGCCACTGCCTTCAACTTGGGTCATGATCCTGGGGTCCCGGGATGAATCCCACATGGGGCTCCCAACTCTGCAGGGAGTCTGCTTCTCCCTCTGACATTCTCCTCTCTCATGCTCTCTCTCACTTACTCTCTCACTGTCAAATAAGTAAATAAAATCTTTAAAAAAAAAGATTTTATTTACTTATTTGACAGAGAGAAACCCAGCTAGAGAGGGAACACAAGCAGGGGGAGTGAGAGAGGGAGAAGCAGGCTTCCCACCGAGCAGGGAGCCCAATGTGGGACTTGATCCCAGGACTCCAAGATCATGACCTGAGTCGAAGACAGACGCTTAATGACTAAGCTACCCAGGCACCCCAGAGTTCTGCATTTGAATTAATTTTCTTTTCTAACCTTAGTATTTTGAACTCCTTTTAACTCCTAATATGTTACAAAACAACTACATTGAAATATCTTAGCCTTTCTGTTGTTATTAATCTACTACCAGGGACAGGAAGGAAAAATAGGAAACCTCCAAATTTAGAAAGATAAAATTAAAAAGAAAAATTCACAAGTTTTAAATTTTATATTCTCTCTAATACTTAACAATATATCTTTTGGGAATTATTTTTGTCAATTTGAGGCAATTTTTGATAGTTATCCAGAATATTTACATAGTGTTAGATAAATCCATTTTGTCAAGGCTTAAACACACAAAAACCCTAAAATATTTAAAAGAAGAATTCAATAAGCCACTTGAATGAAACCATTACAAATGTGAATTATGCATGTGAAATAGGCTCAGATTCTTTTCAGTGAATTTCTCAACATTTGGATTCACCTGATTTTGAGCCTATAAAATCTTGAAGAAAACCTAGCTTGAAGTGAAATTTAGGAAGGCAGAACTAAGCAGGCAAAGCCAAGTGATGAGAGCTGTCACTCGATCCGCCGTGGGATAAAATTGGCGGGTTTTGCTTGGCTATGGCCACAGGTGGAACATAATTTTGATGGCTCTATCTATAATTCTCTTGAGCATTTTTTTTCCACATCATGGAAATCTGGTTCAACTCACTCTGACAGATGGATATCTGATTTGTTGAAATGTGGGAGCCCCCGTAACTCAGGACTGAAAGAGACATGGCCACCAGTCTTCCTGGAAACAGAAATACAAAGTCAGTAATTTGTGACACAGGGACATCTGTTGCTTGGTTTCCTCTTCCTATTCCCAGGCATGCACCATGCAAACCATAATGTATGCATTGCCCCCTGCGGATAATTCCGTTAAACTGGTTAGGTTTAAATAAGAACGGAAGCACCAGATGAGTCACAGAAATAAATTCTGGATTTACTTCATCTCATTTAGATGATTCTATGTAATACATACGGTGTGACTCAGCTTTCTGCAGGTTCATTGTCACTGAGATCAAATGGTACCTTGGTTCTGACCTCTTTAAGGATCAGCTTAAAGAGCTGATTAGAGAGAGAAAATAGTGTCTTAGATAAGACTGTCTTTCAAGAAATTTCATTTTTAAAACAAACTGGCTGTATTTTTGATGGGTAATCTATATAGATATGTGTATATGCAAGGCTTCCAGGGATTTTGTTTTGTTTTCTTAACACCTGTGTGGCCATATATGATCCCACAGAAAAAAAGCAAACAAAAAATACAAAAAAAAAAAAAAAAAACCAATAACCCCAAACAACAATAACTCTGTTCAGTTATTATCAAAGTACTGATAGTGCCCTGGCAGTAATGTGCTATCTGCTTGGAACATTCTTGCCCCCACATAGCCAGCCCCAAAGCTTGGTCCCTCGTTTGATTCAAGTTTCTGCTCAGAAGCTACTTTATTAGAGAATTTCTTGCTACACCCACATTAACTGGCTCATTTTCTCTCTAAATCTCTGCTTTCTTTTTCTTCATAACATTTATTTGTGTCTTGTCTGTCTCCCCTTCTGGAACATAAACTGCATCAGAAGAGATAATTCATCTGTTTTTTTTTTTTTTGCTGTTGTATACTACTACTTACAGCAGTACCTGGCATATAGTGTTCTTTCGATAAATATTTGTTGAATTAATGAAGATGGATTGGCTTCAGGGGAAAAAAAAGTAATCTAGTCCTGTCCCAAACTTCCTAGTGTATACTTCTCTCTTGGTAACTTCTCTGTTCTTATTTTCTCTTACCTATTTTCAATCAGATCAAAAAGGGTTCTAGGGGCGCCTGGGTGGCTCAGTTGGTTGAGCGACTGCCTTCGGCTCAGGTCATGATTCTGGAGACCCGGGATCGAGCCCCACATCGGGCTCCCTGCTCAGCGGGAGGCCTGCTTCTCCCTCTCTCACTCCCCCTGCTAGTTCTTCCTCTCTGGCTGTGTTTCTCTCTGTCAAATAAATAAAATCTTTAAAAAAAAAAAAAAAAAAAGGGTTCTAACATCTGTCCTAGTTTTAGATTTGTCCTGTTCTGTCTCTGCCTCTATACAGGGGAGGATAAACTCAGGGCAGGGCTGGACACATCTGCTGCATATCTATTGCAGGACATAGCTTTCCAGAAGATGATTTTGTCATAATCCATGTTTTGCCTTGACCTTACTTTCCATTCTGGAAAAATCGTCTAAGGAGTTTCCATCCATCAGATTCCCAATAGTTTTTGTACTATAAAAAAAAAAAAAAAAATAGCTGTGTCCAAGTTTTGAATAGTTTTGTACTTTTTGTACTTTCACTTCATTTGTAGTTTCATTTCATAGTTGTGGTACATGAACACTCGTCAAAGGTGGCTTATTTCAGATAGTTCCTCTTCATCCTTTCTGCCAGGATTACTTCTCTTTTTATGGATGCAGACACCCCCAGATTTTCCAGTACTTTTGAACTTCATTTTTATTTGGTATTTAAAGATCTTTTCAAATATGAAACTCACATTCATGCCTGGCCTGCTGAATCCCTCGGTCAATCCCTATTTCTCTGGTATTTTTCTGCTAGTTGTTATGACTCTCCATTAAAAAGGGAGTTGCCTACACTTATCAGGGTGCAAGCGGCAAGTTGCTTCCTGAGATCTTTCAAAAAAACTTACTCATCTAGCTCCCGACTACCTGCTTGTTAATGGTCAGATTAGAAAAGTCCCTCTGTTCCAGATGGCAGTAAAAAACATGGGGAAGAAACTTGACTGGGAGATATAATAGACATCTGTTGATGGAGCCATTTGGAGTATTGTCCCAAATGTGAGTGTATTTGCCATTCCGTCTCTCCTGTGGTGGCAACAAAGGAAGCCTCAAGGACAGGAGATGGGGTGTCTCTTGTCAAGAGGAAAGTATCTGGACTTGAATATCAGAACATTTTGATAGTGAGAAAGTTGTGTAGTTAGAAATTAAGAGGATAGAGTTTCAGGGTTAGGCCAGAACTGGAAACACATATGTATATATTTTCTTAGTATCCTGAAAACATTCTGTAGGGCAGAAGTAAACACATGGAGATTCTGTTTTTCTTTCTTTAAAAAAAAAATACTTTAGCAGCCTAATTTTGTTTGGTTCTCAGAGTAATTCTACCATTAAATCTATTACCGTTAAGTAAAACTTTCTTTTTGCTGAACTAGGTGTACCTAAACTCAATATTATTAATTTAATTTGTTATAGAAAACCACCCAGTAGGTTTTACTGCAATGGAATCTGTTCTACAGCCCAGGAAGCTTTGCTTTTTCTTCACTTAAGATAGGAGTCAAATTCACATCTCCTTGGTAAATTTAAATGGTGAAGTTTGATCAATCAAAGATAGTTTACTTCACATTGGTAGCATTTTAAACATATTGGGAGGAGGGGGATAGAGAAGCATTATTCTTTTTCATAGCTCTTCCACAAACAAATGTTTGTGAAACCAAGGGGCCCTCTAATCAAAACACACCTAAATTTCACTATAGAAAGAAGCACAATCTCCTAGTAACCAGAAAGCAACAAAATTCTCTCCAAAATTGAAGCAAGATAATGAGCTAATAACAAAAAAAAAATATCATCATCTATGAAAAGAACCAAATTGCTTGTGGATCTGACCCATTTTGAGTGGCTAAGTCTCCCTTCTCCTACACTGGGAAACCTGAGGTAAGATGCAAGACCACACCTAGACTTTAATAAACATATCTAGACACCTGTAGATTCCTTCTATTGCCTACCTTACTTTCCAAGAAGAATTGGGGATGCCAACAACTCTTTTTTTTAATTAGAGGAAACTAGAAGAAAGAAAAATGGGGATAGAAAAACATGAAACCAGAGATGAGGTTAGTACATGAAAGATATGCAATAAGATTTGGTGAATCTGATCTAGATAAACCACAGTTTTGCCTCTTAAAATTCTCATAATAAACATAATAAATGATATTATTTTATTGTCTACAAGAGAAAATTGGAACAGTTGCTCCATACTTTTGCAGGTACTGAGAAAAATGTTTTTCATAAATAAAACATGTCTGATGTCACAAAAATGTTCTCTTGAAAACAGATTTCATAGTAAATGTAATACATTTCACAGGGATGTTTTGTGCAATATGCAAATGATATGATGAATCATTAAAAGGAAACCTACAAATAGTCCAAACAAGTGTCGTCCTTAGCCAATTTATACCACAAGCTCAGTATACCAGATAGTATATTTTTTTCCACAGAGCATTTAGTAATATTGAGCAGCTCTACCTCAAAATACATCTCCTGAGAAGTTTAAGAAATGCCAATGGTTCGTGTTGCTTGATGCATGCAAACCCTAACATAACATTCAGTCACACTATAGGCAAATTTAATAACAACCGCGTCCAGGATACGAATAAGGAAACAAGGCATGTTAGACATACATTTTCTATAAAGTAGTTTATTTGAACGTTAAAACAAAAGGGATTTGTTTAAAAGTGACAATTATACTAAATATAACCATTAACTTACTTTACATGATATTTAAAAATAATCATAAGCATGTCAGGCGAGTATGAATTTAGCCTGCTTCACCAAGAGAGCTTGTAAATACTGTCTAGCCATCGATTACTACAACCAACATGCCATTCCCATCTCCTTTTCTCTTGAATCTGTATATGTGTCCCCAGAGAATTAAGAATCCACTATATTTACTCAAAATCTAGTTAGACTGTGGCCAGGGTCCTGCAGTTTGGGAGGGGAATCCAGATAAGCTGCCTCCCTTGTTCTACACTTTGTCTCATTTTCCCTTTCCTTTAGAGTTTCCTGCAGCTTCCCAGATGGAGAGCGCAATGCATGTCGACCCTTTCTCTCTTTTGAGCTTCTCATTCCACATGTTCGGCCTCTGTCACCTGTCATCACTTTTCCTTGACCTCCTGGTGCTATCTGCCCCAGCTCAAGCCTCACTCTCTGTGGCCCCATGCCCCAACGCTCAGGTGTCCAGGGACTGTTCCTGCTCAAGGACTGATGTGTCCCACACAGTTCTCCAACTTCCCTGTTCAGACTTTTTCATGATGCACATTTCAGGGGGTTTGCAACCTCCAGAAATTGGGCTCATGGAAAGAAGCCTCTGCCGCCATTGTTTTCTTCTCCTTCTCCTTCTCCTTCTCCTTCTCCTTCTCCTTCTCCTTCTCCTTCTCCTTCTCCTTCTTCTTCTTCTTCTTCTTCTTCTTCTTCTTTTTAAGATTTTTTTACTTGAGAAGAGAGAGACGGAGAGCACAGATGGAGAAGCAGACTCCCCATTGGGCAAGGACCCCAAGGCAGGGCTCCATCCCAAGACCCTGAGATCATGACCTGAGCCAAAGGCAGACTTTTTTTTTTTCGAAGGCAGATGTTTAACAAACTGAGCCACCCAGGATTCCCAAGAAGCCTCTGTATTCTTACTGAGAATCACCAAGAAGACCACCCCCTTCTCCCTGTGAATCCAAACAACTCTCTTTATACATGATGCTTTTCTTCTCTGTTCATTTGAAGTCACAGCTACAAGATAAAATCAAAGTGGCTGCCTATCCCTAGGGCTATGCAGCCATCAGCAAACCTTTGATATTTAACATAAACTGGTTGTGTGTTACACATGTGTCTTTTAAAATTTCAGGAAGTAAATGCTCAAAAACGCACAGAGGGGCAAATTCTTTATGGGGAATTTTCTCTAGGCAACACAGATTTCTTGTCTGCTAGTCTAGAGAATGAATGAACATCAGCAATAGTATCTTCAGGAAAAATCACACTGCTGAGTCCTCTGAGGAGGTTTATTTGTTTGTTTGTTTGTTTGTTTCCAAGTGACCATGACAACAAATTTCATGATCCCAGAAGCTTCTCTCCCCATCAATACTGGTATAACAGTTTTCATTTTAAGAAGATGGCAATCTTTGAAGTAAATACTTCTTTTTTTTCTAAATATTTTATTTATTTATTTGACAGAGAGAAACACAGCTAGAGAGGGAATACAAGCAGAGGGACTGAGAGAGGGAGAAGCAGGCTTCCCTCTGAGCAGAAAGTCCTATGTGGGGCTCGATCCCGGGGCTCCAGGATCATGACCTGGGCCGAAGGCAGTCGCTTAACCAACTGAGCCACCCAGGCGCCCCTGAAGTAAATACTTCTATTAAGCAACACCAAAATAAAGGTGAGTTAATATGAAATTCTCTCCTATGTATAAGAAAATATTGGTCTATTTTTACTATTATCATTAATCACACATGTTGGTGAATCATTGCACAAAACATTCCACCACTGTATGCTGTCATAGAGAGGAAAATAAAATTGGATCACTCTCTCCCATTATTTCAATACTGAGCAAAGTTCTCATAAGGAATGCTACTTCCTGAGCACCAGTCAGGCAATTTGGATAGTGCCTTCACATGTTCAGATCACATGCGTACTAATCACTTTACTGACAGGGAAGTAATTCTATGAATGGAGCTCTCTTGACTCAGACATTAATTGCAATTCCCAAAAGGAACTCTCAGACAGTAAGCAGTGCACGTTCTCCTAAGAGCTGCATCCTACAATCAAGGAAGAACTGAAAACAAATCTAGACAGGTATGTTATCATAAACCCATCAAAAAGAGGAAACATGCACAAAAAGACACTTCAAGCCACTATTTTCTTTGATAAACAAGATCCATAATTGGTCTGAAAAGCAAAACAGAGCCATTCTTTTTCCTAAAAGAATGGACTTCTTGAAAAGGGAATTATGATTAACAATTATTAACACATATGGTAATTTCTCTTGGAAGTGCTTTACAAATACTGATTTAATCTGAACAAAGTCCTATGAGGTCCCTGCATCCCTATTATCCACATTTGACAGAGGAAGAGAGCAAGACAGAGAGAGGTTAAGTGAATTATCTAGTGAATCTTCCAAGCATATATTGCTAGTGAACTTCAAAGCTAGATTTGAACTTGGTAGACTGAATCCACAGTCTGTGCTCTTAATTACTGTACTACAGTTTTTAATTAAAAAGAAGAAATCAGAAATATCGCCCGATGGGCACCCACTGCACATGATCCTGAACAAATCATGGTTCTAATGCTTCTGATATTTACAGAGTTATGGAGTATCAGTCATTAATAGCAATAATAATAGTTCAGTTTACTGGGCACCTAGTACAGATTGAGCATCTTCCCTACATCCCTTCTAACAATATCATTCAAAGTTGTTACGTGAGCAGCATACACACACACAAAGAACTTCAGCCAAGTCATTTGCTTAAGTTTTCATAGTCGGTCAATGACATCACCTGGATTTAAAACCAGATCTCAACCCCCCCCAAAAAAAAAAAAAAAAAAAATCCAGATCTCCCTGGGTTCAAAGGTTATATTTATTCCATACTAAGATCCCTCTCAATTAAGATTATTTGAGAAAAGAATAACTGGGGTCCATGGTCCATCTAAGTCTTTGTGGATTGCCACCGATATATGTTTGTCAGACCGATTTGGAAATAAACATGTGACAAGAATAAGGAAGAGAAAGAAAAACATGATGAAGATTTTAATGTAAGTTGCATTAACCTTTAGCCTGCATGGACAAGTGAAATGGGTAAATAAAAATTGACCCACCAGTCCAATTTTAGCTAATGCCATATTTCTTTAAGAATAACTTCCAGATGCTGGCTTTGGTGTCCATTTTGTTATTTCTGGCAAAGAAAATTCTTTTGCATTTTGTCAGCCTGCGAGAGCAGAATCTATTCATCGGTGCCAGCCATGATCTGTTCTTCCAGCATAAAAGCACAGGCCCTTTCTTTGGAATGCTTTTATTATAACCATCTTTTTCTCCATTTCTGCCTACAAGGATTCACATTCATATTTTCATCGTGAACTAAGTCAGAGTATAATGCTAGTCTGTTAATTTAGTGAATTAATTATTGTGAGTGAGTAAATGGCACACTCCTTGAGGGTACACAAGAAGTCCTTCCAAGGTAGAGGCTCTCAAACTTTGGCATGTATCAGCATCAGCTAGACTATTCAAGAGGAACACAGAGGCTGGGCTTATTGAGGTAACATAGGGCCTGGGCTGTTGTATTTTTGTCAAGTGCATTTACCAAGTGATTGTGTTACCAAGCAAAGTTTGAGAATCACTATTCAGTAGTTCATGTCAGCTCTACCATTTTCCTAGTTCCCAAAGCTAAGCCAACAAGGTTTCCCAGCCTCATGTCTTTCTACCCATTTCCTGAGCTGAAGCACCAGAGTTTAACGCAAACTACTCTTGCAGATCTACATGGTCCCCAAGCTAGCTTCGGGGTCACAGCTCCTCTCTATGCCAGGTTCCAGGCCTGAGTTTAGGTTTGTATTTCCTTTAGCATTCTTCCAGTCACCTGGACACAGGCACTGTGCCAGCTCTGTGACCAGTTATCCCTTACCCTGCCCAGTCCCTCTTTCCAGGTCCTGACTATAGGCACTGGCATCGGCTTCCACGTGAATATCTCCTTAGAGATTTACCTGGGCTATTGGTTCTTTGTACACCACCCAACAGTGTTCTCACACTTGGGATTATGTTTTAGGCAGACCCAAATGATTCTTTCTTCCTAGAATTCACACTTCTGTGTAATTCCTTCTTATTGAGTGTTGGCTAGACTTACTGATTTACTTCTAAGGAATAAGAAATGGCAAAGTGATGGGATGTCATTTCTGAGATGAAGCTATAGAAATACTGTGGCTTCTACCTTGGTAATGTTTCTCTCCCACTCTCTCTTTTGGATCGCTTTACCCTGAAAGCATACAGTTGCCATGTCATGAGGCAGTCTATGGAAAGGCCCACTTGGCCAGGAACCAACAGCAATAAAACAAATCGTTGGAAGAAATGTGATAAGCCTTTTGTGAGCAAAAAAAATCCCATTGGACAATTTAAGCCAGGAAACAGTGTTAACAACCTCGATAGGAAGGGCTTACTTCTAGCTCTTATTTTATGAAAGGAGAAATACAAAAGAACAATCCGCCTTAAATGTCCCACAAGTGCCCACAAAACAAATTGTTGGAAGAAGTAGGATAAACCTATGTGAGCTTAAAAATCTTATTATGTATCTGCTGAAACCTCTTCTGGCTTGTTCTAAAATATATATAGCCAACTTCCTGATTTTATACAAAGAGCTTCATTGGTTAAGAGAAAAGAACAGGGAATAAGAGTGAAACATTGCCTTCCTAGGGATTCTTGAAGTTCGTTTGGCACTCACGTGTCTTGGAATGGGAGAGCAATATTAAAACCCTGACCACACAGAAAAGGCTGTAGAATAAAAAAAAAGTATAGCATATTAGGAATTATAATAATTGAGTCACAAATTCAACAGAACAGGAAAAGAAGTTCCAACATTGTGATGACATTGCACAGTACCCAACTTGTGGTTATTTCTAAGAAAAATATCCTAACATTTTTCACATGGAACCAACTCTTTATCCAAATAATCTCCAAGCCTAAGACACTTTACAATTTTTAAGCTAACATATTTTAAATGCGATTTTGTTTTTTTACATCATTACAGATTCTTTTTTTAAAATGTCTTTTTCTAGCAGCTGAGCAATCTTTTTATATGCCAGACAGAATTGTATTATTATATATTTTATATGTAAAAACTAAATTTATAAAAATCTAGTTTCCCATTTCCTGACTGAACTCTATCTTTTGTTTGCTTGTTTGTTTATTTTTAAAGATTTCATTTATTATTTGACAGAGAGAGAGCAAGAAAGGGAACGCAAGTGGGGCGGGGGTGGGAGAGGGAGAAGCAGGCTTCCCGCTGAGTAGGAAGCCTGATGTGGGGCTCAATCCTCGGACCCTGGGATCATGACCTGAACCAAAGGCAGACACTTAACAATGGAGCCACCCAGGCACCCCTAAATTCTGTGTCCTTTAGAAAGCAGAAGAAAGTAAATTTTCCTTCTAGGTCCTCCTCACTTCTCAGTATCGACATAATTCAGTATTTATTCTAATACTACAAATATATCCAACATAAAATGGTGACAAGCTCCTTTTTGAGTCAGCGAACTACTTCAAGAAAACAAATGATATACTTTCGAAAGCTTTTTCTTAGATTTAATCCATAAGAGCACTGTGCGGACCCCACAATCTGTTAATACTTGCTTGTATTGTAAGCTTATAGTCTTTTCTATCTTCATAGGTGGACTTTATATTTATACAAGGGAGATGATACTCTAAATGTTATTTTGTAATCTGCATTTTCTCTCTCTAAACTGTATGTCCCATGGCTGCCCCTGTTATTAAATACATAGTATCTGTTATCTGGTCGTCTTATTACTTATTTATCCTATTTCCTGCTATTAAGTATTTAGATTGCTCGTAATTTTTCAATATAATTAGCGCAGTAAATAGTCTCATGAATAACTTTTTGTGTGTATCCCAGAATATTTCTGTAAAATAAATTCCTAGAAATAGAATTAGTAAGCCAAAGACAGAAATATTTCTTAAAGCATCAACATGTATCTCCAAATGGCCTTCCATGAAGCTCTTTCACGTTTGATATTCTCCTTATCAGTGCAGAAGAACACTCGTTTCCTCATTTACTCACCAACAGTGCTTCGCTTTTGCTGCTGTACGTTTGTTTTCTTTGAATTGAGGCTAATTTCATGGTCTAAAATATAATCTAATTGCTATTTGTTAGTATTTCCTGGCTTCTCTATTACTCTGAACATTTAAAAACTATAAATATCATTATTAGTGGCTTCATATTATTCTATCCTAGGGAAGTACCAAAAGTACTGAATCATTCTTCATTTTTTACTTGTGTATTCCTGCCAAACAATCCCTTTAATAATGTTGCAAATAACATTTTTATATATAACTGCAATTTACATTTTTTTCCTCAAGGCGGATTCCCACAAGAAATTAGTAGCAGAAAGAATATTGCTAAGGTGATTTGCAGAAAGACTTTACTGATTTGTCAGCATGAGATAGCATTTGTTACGGATTAAATTGTGCTCTCTCACCTCCTTCTTCGCAAAAGATATGTTGAAAGTCCTACTTCATGGGATCTATGAGTATGAGCTTATCTGGAATTAGGCTTGATGACTCTTGCATGAGATTCTCTGGGAAATTATATCTAAATGATGTTTGAAAGGAACAATCTTTGGGGAAAAAAAAGAAAGAAAGGATTGCATATGTAGTTTTACTCTTGTGGAAGGCACATTAAGTATAAGGATGCTTTTTCTCATAGGATATCATCACATTAATAGCAAGAATATTTATTACTTTCAAATAAGTGAGATGGAGCAAACTTCCATCAAACAACATAGAACAGGAAGTTGTCGGATTATAAACAAGGTCAAGAAAAATTAAGGTTTTTTATTTTTATTTTTATTTATTTTTATTTTTATTTCCTAGAGGGGAGGACACAAGTATGAATGAGAGGCAAGGAGGGAAAGAGAATGAGAAAAATAAGGCCTCTAGAAAATTTTGAAGAAATAAAATCAATCAGAATATTTTTAGATAATGAAATAATGGTGTCTTGTGATGAAGAGATGAAGCTGAAGGTAAAGTCATACAAAATCTCCAGGAGTTATGATGCTGTCAGAATCCCCTCTCCATGATAAAAACAAGAGGCCATGATGATAATCACTGTGGGAACTTCTAAGATAAGGATTTATTTCCAAGAATAGCAGTAAAAAACTGACAAGTACAATTTAATTATGATGGAGTAGGTCTTCACTGACTGTAAATCTACCTCTGGGGTGTGTATGAAAATTAAGATGCAGGAGTATATGTTTTAATTTATAGGATTCTTCTTTGGACTGCTTATAAATCAAAAAAAAAATAGCAGAAATTTCAAGGACAAAATACGCGCTCTGATCATTTTTTGAGGCCTTCTTGGGTGGGTTAGGGTTTCTTTTCCCTTTGATTTTATAAAGTCAATGAGCCAGAATGAATCATTTGTTCTTCCCTTTATCAAAGGAAAACATTAAAATATAAATCCAATTATGGCTAATGATTTTTCTTCTATTACATTTGAGATAAATTGCTTGAATTTGCATGTTATCATGTTTCAATATGGGGAAATATTATGAAAACTGTTTCCTAGTCCTAGTTCTTATTCCTCACTCCATCCAAATTTCTTAGAAACTCCCATGGTGATGCAATAACCACATGACAACAAAGACTAGGGAATATATTAGTGCAGGAGCTCAGAGAAAGCCTAAATGATAAGAGTGGGGCTGGGAGCTTGAGGTATTCAGAAGACTCAAATTGCACTGGCCACCTACTTTGCAATAAATTCAAGGGTTTGATCTTCCCTCTCCCTTATGTCACCACTCTGCTCTGATATAATGTGATTCTGTATTTCTTTTTGTTTATTTGGCTTTTGTTTGTTGCTTGAGAATTTCATTTTTATTTTTATTTGTTTAATTTAAATTCAATTAATTAACATATGGTATATTATTTGTTTCAGGAGTAAGGTCTGTGATTCAGCAGTCTTCTATAACACCCAGTGCTCATTATTTCAAATGCCTTCCTTAAGGTCCATCACCCAGTTACCCCATTCCCTCACCCCCCTCCCCTCTAGCAAACCTCAGTTTGTTTCCTAAGATTAAGAGTCTCTTATGGTTTGTTTCCCTCTCTGGTTTTGTCTTGTTTCATTTTTTTCCTCTCTTCCCCTATGAGCCTCTGTCTTGTTTCTTAAATTTCTGACCACAGTGATTAAAGCAGTGGTTCTCAATCAGGGGACACTTTTATCCACCAAAAGCCATTTGGTGATTTTAGAGACATTTTTGTTTGCACAGCTTAGTGGGGGATGGGGGTTTGGGGGTGCTATTGATACCTAGTGGGTGGAGGCCAAGAGTCCTGCTAAACTTCCTAGAATACACAGGACAGCGGTTCACAAGACACAGTTAGCTGGCCCGGAATCCATATTCCTGGGTGATAAATCCTGATCTAAGGACAAGTCAAGTAAGGTCAGTCAGAGCTCTTCCTGAAAAGTTTTGAATTTCTTTTTTAGATCTTAAAGATGGGAGAATGATGTTCAGTTTCCCTGTGTGAGCAAGCCTGGGAAATGGAGGTGGAAAAGAGTGAGGCTGAAGTTTCCACACCAAAGAGCAGAGCTGGAAGCAGGAACATCCGAGTCCCATGGACTTTCAGCTCCGTCTCTTGTCGCTCCCAAGTACAATTCAGCTTTTTCTAGTTAGGATAACACAGATAGACATTCTCTATTTGGTATGGAAAGCATCACACTTTCCTTTGTAACCGGCCCCAAGTGTACAGAGAGGCTAGAGCAAAGTGTTGGCCCTTAAGACACACAATCTAAGGTGAACTCACAGGTTCCTGAAGCCTATTCTCTGCGGTGAGAGCTCTGCCAGAGGGGCCAGGGTCCTCCAAGCCTTTTTATTCCATTGCCTAAACTTGTGATCCAGGCTCCCTCAGGGGAGGGGCAGGCCCCTGTCAGGGTGCAGCGGTTGTTAAAGTAGTTAATGTGTGTAAGTTATCTTTGGTGAAGCGGGTTCCACACTCAAAGTCATAAATGACCTTTCTGTAACTTTCTGAAAACCAACACTTCTGGTACCAGCCCCTGCTGCTTGGGGGATGTGAGCTGATCTCAGAAAGGCTTAACATGGATCAAGAATTTCCTCCCATGCTTCTTTCTCTTCTGATTTGGTGGGAGGGTCAAACCTCAAGTCTCATGTGCCTCAGCCTTCCTACAGTGTTGGCGGGGGAGGGGCGGGAAGGACCCATCTCTATCTCCATGTTCCTTATATCAACTGAATGCCCTCAGCCCTACCGCTCTGAATATCATAATTTCAGCTGTTTTGCTAAAGCAAACAAAAGGCACTTTTACCCATTTACTCTAGGGCAAGTTTGCCTGATCTAGATGGGCATAATTAATAGGGCCACAGGGATCTGCTCAAAGGTGAAGAATCTGGGCTCCTGCTGAGGGCAGCTTCTTTCCCTGAAGAAGAGAAAATCAATTACTTTCCGATAGGACGTCCCTTTGATAAGATGCTCTCACAACAAAAGTACCTATTTCAATACAATTTCACACGCAGACTAGGAGATAAATCATTCAACAACCCTCTCAACTGCTCTTTACTCTAACTTGGCTTTTACTGATTTTGTGATGCAGAGAGAATCTTTTCTATAGTGTGTTTAAAATCGCATTGCTGGTCCTAGAGATTTATGCCTGAGAGAAAACAAAACTCCAGGGAAAACTGCCATACTCACCTAGAATCCATCTCCTATTATCCCTCCCTCTCTCTCCCTGCCTCCTTCCCTCCTTTCTTCCCTCCCTCCAGTCCTTCCTTTCCCAATAATAACCCTGATGAACTGTTACACAAGTCTATCTGCTCTTCTGAAATCATTTAGTTTTCGAATTCTTCTAACAAATGAAAATCCTTTTAATATTTCCAGATTAAATGGGCTTATGTGCAATTAGAATAAAAGCACCTCTTAGCTGTCAATACTAAGGAGTTATACTTTTTCCTTGTCTCCTTTCTACCATTTGCCCTGTCCCAAAAAGAAAAAGAAAAAGGAAAAGAAAAAAAAAAAACAACTAGAAAATGACAGGGAAAGATTTAATTTCACCTCAGCCTACTCACTATTCCATGTGGCTTTTCCCGCCATAATTACCTTCTTGTAAGTCTTCCATTTCTCTGAGTCTTTATACCTTTGTTCTATAACTTGGCTTCCTGGGGCCACAGAGGTCTCAGAAGGACCCTGATATCTGCCTACCCTCGTGTTTTCATTTTCCAGTTTAAAAAAAAATAAAATGAAGTTGCAATAAGCTTATTCCTAACAATTTATTTCAATGAGGATTTTTCCTTGTGCTTATTTACTTAACAATTACTCAATTTTCAAGAGAAGAATTTGGTTTTATTTTGTGATATGGTGTCCTCTATACATTTTTAAAAATAACTCAAGAATTTCTTTATAGTATATTTTAAGTTACTCAAATTCATAGAGGTAGGGGGAGAAGACATGATGTATATATTTGCCCTACCAATAGATATATGAATATTTTGTATTTTATCTACAATGGATATGTCCTAAATTTTAATGACTATTCAGCTCTTATCCTCTAATGTTAAAATTAAAACAATCCACAGTAATCTATAGCATACCACGCACACATACACTATAAGATATTAAGGACCCTAACCGGCTAAAGATCGAGAAAATTCATGAGACAAAGTGTACTTCTAGAAAACCAGTAATTCAAAAGATCTGTAAGTATCTGTAATAGAAATTGTGTAAAATAGTTTGGTAATCCTACCTTGAATACCAGCAATTATCCTGTTCAGTTGAATGTCTCCTTCATTTGTCCTTAAGAGTAACTATGTTCCCTTAGTAGTGTAAACAAATTAAATTCTATGGAATTTCCCTTTATTAGTCTATATGAATCAAATAAAAATTTTAAACTTTTTGAGTCAAGGAAAATATTTTGGGGATCAAAGATCTGAAGTCTTCACATTGGTTCATTCCACTTCTGCTTTAAAAACGTGTTTTGGTTCCTTCTCTGAGTCAAACTTACCTGTCCTATGAATCATTTCTTCCTTTTATTATACAGATGTATTCTTCTGAGAATACTTATTAGTTGCTGGTTTATACTAACACCCTTCACAGGTGATAGTTACATAAGGGACAAGGAACATTTCTGAGAATGTTATTTTCTTGGAAGGGATTCAGTGCTATAGTCAAAAGTAATTAATTGAATGAAGAGATCTTAAGAATAGAGGATAGTAGAAACATATTTTTTGTTGAACAAACTTATTTTTCCCTTATATTACTTTATATTGATTGCAAGTTACTCTATACTTTCTTTTTGGCTTGATTACAACATCAATATGATAATACATAATAAATGTCTGATATCTTTGTAAAAGAAACTTAATCTAGATACACTTTTTGGAGAAGGTTCCTCATATCTTAATCATTTAGTAGTTATTTCATAAATTTCAATTTGCTGTTAGCATCTCTTTTTTCTTGATTTAAAAGCAACTAAATTTGATGTGAAAATACTCTGCCCTTTTTTTCTTTGCTATATATTGTTAAAATGTCCTTATTAACTAGCAATTTTACTTGTGAGTAGAAATAGAAAGATTTCCCAAGTATTCTTGGTCCTCACCTTGGCCAAAAGTCAACTGTGTTCCTAAATATAGAGCTTTGGATTGCTGAATGCTTGAATTTAATAAACAAATGAGCTCTCCATAATGGGCCACCTAACCTTGTTGCAGGAGAAAATAAGAGAATAAGGTTTTTGTATGAATGCATGTTTAAGGAAACTTATAAGGGAAAGGACGAGTATAGAGTCTGCTAGATTCAGGTCACACATGCCGAGGATCCATTCTTGAAGAGCTGTTCCAGTGTTAAGTGTACCACCCAGAAGGTGCCCAGTGACTCAGTACAGAGGCCTCTAGTGACAGCTTCTAATGAATGGCCTTTCTATCCCCATCAACTGGCAATCCAGTCTTCAGAGAGGTAAAAACTCAAAACTCTCTGTTCTCAGAGCCACCAGTTTTCTAATTGAGAAATGACATACAACAACACCCTCCCCTGCCAAGATTCTATCCAGGCCATATCTTAGGGAAGAGTCCTTAGTTTTTCCATTAACTTATTTAAAAATATTTACAGGGTATGAATATTGTTTTGTTATCTGCCTTTCTGAATTAAGTCTAAAAGCAAGAGTGACCCTAAAACAGATGACTAGAATAAACCCATGGCAAATGTAGGAAAGAGAATCATTCTGACAAGGCAATAGATGAAGTATCAAGGAGCAAAGTATCAAGGGAATTATAAAGATTCATTTGATTACCTACAGGAGAGAATAAAAATTCATCTAAGTGTATCAATGATATTCTGAGTTTAAATTTAACCTCTAAATTATGACACTCGGACATGAGGTAGTTAAATGGTAGCTGTTAAATAGAAAACAATAATACATTGATGAATGTTTCTAATTTTAGAATGATTGGGGCACCTGGCTGGCTTGGTGGGAAGAATGTGTGACTCTTGATCTTAGGGTCATGAGTTCAAGCCCGATGTTAGTCTACTAGAGATTCCTTAAAAATAAAATCTTAAAAAATTAAAAAGACATGTATCCTCTTTACAGAACACTAAAGATCAAGGGCTCTTTCCTGCTCTTTTAACTGAAATTCCATAGAAAGATACTTGAATATAGTTCTGCCAAATAGTACATAGGTTTGTTAAAAGGAGTATTGAGCAGGCTTCAGTAGACACACATCATGTAAAAATTTACTAATAAAATAAATATTCTCAGAGATGCTATAGATAGAAACACATTGTATATACTTGTCATGTACAACTGTGTAGCTTTATAAATCAAACCTTGATGGAGATGGGTGAAATGATTTACTTTGGCTCATTTGCAAACAAGTAATTTTCAAAAATCTGAGTTCTCTTTTTTAATTTAAAGAAATGCATTTTTAGTGTAGCCAAAATATCCAGATGCGTAAAATAAAAAAATTATGCATATTGGAAATGAGACAGTCACGGTCTCCTGGTTTTCCATTTGAATTAGGCAAATATGGATTTGGTAGGTAGCATGTCTCCTGAAAATAGAGTTACATTTTATAAGAATGATTAAGTGGTCCAGTGCTCAAAGAGTGAGATAACATTTTGAAATCAGCCAAGAACTCAAGGAACCTGGAAAAAGTTGATGAGTGCTCTTAGAAGGATCTTATGTGCAAGTTAGTTTCAATTTTCTAATTACTGCAACATGGAAAAAGAGACCACTACTGCCATCTGTTGGTCAAATAAAACATCATCAGCAAACTCTTCCTTCAAAATGCTAAGGATGCTAGCTAACCTCAGTTATACTAGTTCTGGATAAACCTAGTTTTCTGTTAGAATGCCAAAACAAAAGGTTATTGTTCAAATAAACTTCTCCTTTCTGCTTTGTGCATTGTTCCTTCCCAGTGTTTTATGTTTAGAAAGGGAAAATGTTTGCATACTGACACAAATCAAGAGATCTGCTAAAACAGTTTAGCTCATAACTAAAGTAACAGTGGTTCACTGTGTTTTCACATAGCTGAATGTGTGTGTGAGAGAGAGAAAAAGAGAGATAGACAGAGATCTAGAGACACAGAGACAAAAAGAGATGAATAGTGGGAAAGGAGGGAGGACAGGAGAGAAGTTGTGATCTAGCAGATATTTCTGGTATGGGGCACAAGTAGCTTGGAAATACTTTTTTTAAAACATTCTAATTAAAAGCAATATCTTTAGAAAATGATCTTTAGTGAGTATCCAGAATTCTAGTTCTTTGTTATTCAAAGCATGGACCTCAAACCAGTTGCCTCAGCATCACCTGGTTGCTTGTTAAAAAGGCAGAATCTCAAGCTCAATCCCAGAAACAGAATCTAATTTAAAAATTCATTTTTCTGAATCATAATCTGCATTTTAAAAGGACCTATGATGATTATTTGGTCTGTAAAAGTTTAAAAAAATATTTTACTTTATTCTTATTAATGCATCAAAACAGAGTGCCATGTTTGCCTTACATTTATTGACTCCAGAATTATAATTTAATTTATATTTTAACATCTTTGAAATTAGGTTATGTCTTATAATCCATAATGTCTCATATTTTAGCTACCAGTAGTGCTTTTCACTTTAGTGATGCATATCGTAATAATGTATCTTGAAATTGATGGAATCTTTGATTATGTGAAATATAGTACACATCATTTTGTTAAGCAAAGAATCTTATAAGGTAAACCATAAAGCAGTTAACAATAAAAATAGCTACTATTTTCTGAGCCTTACTACACATATATTTTGTTATGTTATGCATTTTCTACTTAATCATGAAGCACTATACTCAGCTCTATTTTGTAGATAGGAACTAAGACTTCAGTTAAATAAATTTCCAAGTCACCATATGGACTACGTTAGATTCAGATACAGTCAGGTCTGTCTGATTCCAGAGGTTGTGCCCTTAACCATGAAGCGATGGCTTCTGACGAATTTTTCTGTTACTGTGGGAGAGGTAGCAACAGAGGCTGGAAATGAGAAAGAATCTGAAGCTATTTTGGAGGGAAGGGACATTTCAGTACATGGCCTTAGATTTGACAATTTGGGAGGCTGGAAATACGAGAAAAGCTTATGTCAAATAAAGGGCAATATTCAAAACTGCAAAGGTATAGAGAATTTTCAAAACTGAGTATGAGGAATGGAAGAAGAGGGCAGGCTGCTGTGCGGCTGTAAGCTGAGCACCTGGGAGTGGGGTGGCAAAGTGCTGGTCCTGGTGGTGAGGAGTCAGTCATGTCCTTTGCTTACCAGAAATTGCTGCATTTTCAAGGGCCATCTTTCTACAGGTATTGGCAACACTTGTGTAGTAAACATGTGGGGGAAAGCAAAGGGAATTCCCCAGTGCTTTATTTGCACAGATAGTTTATTTTCTTTTTCTTTTTTTTTTTAAAGATTTTATTTATTTGACAGAGAGAAACACAGCCAGAGAGGGAACACAAGCAGGGGGAGTGAGAGAGGGAGAAGCAGGCTTCCCACTGAGCAGGGAGCCCGATGTGGGACTCGATCCTGGGTCTCTGGGATCATGACCTGAGCCGAAGGCAGTCGCTTAACCAACTGAGCCACCCAAGCGCCCCTAGTTTTTTTCTTTTTAATTTTGCTCTTATTTTAATGTTACACAAAAATAAGATTTCCTATGGCAATATAATCCAGATTTTACCTCCTACATCATGTCAAAACATGTCGAACAAGTGCCGGGACTGCAACCTTCACAAACTAGTTTTCTCAATGAGATCACCCATGGCTCCAGGTTGAAGATGCTCAAAGAAAATGACAATAATAATTTCTATCATCAGTGGAGTACTTGCTGTTTCCCAGGTACCATGACAAGACCTTTCTTTCTTTCTTTCTTTTTTTTTTTTTTTGAGATTTTATTTATTTATTTGACAGAGAGAGATCACAAGTAGGCAGAGAGAGCGGAGGAAGCAGGCTCCCTGCTGAGCAGAGAGCCCAACGCAGGCCTGGATCCCAGGACCTTGGGATCATGACCTGAGCTGAAGGCAGAGGCTTTAACCCACTGAGCCATCCAGGTGCCCAAGACCTTTCTATATGACAACCACCATGTTACAAGTTTCATTTTAAAGATGGGGAAGGAAAGGCTTAGAGAACTTGAGATCTTAATGTTGCACAAACAATAAACAATACAGCTGAAAGTTCCTAATTTGTATTCATATTATCAGTGGTAGAGGAGGCAGGTAAGCAGGTATAAATGAAGTTGCTCCACACTAACCTCAACGGTGTCTAGTTTGCATGTGACAGTCTGGTGTTTAGTTCTCGCAGGTGAATTATTAATGAGGTCCTTATGCAATCTCAATATTGACCTGGATTGGACAATATGCCATATGGCCAACCTTCCGATGGTGAACTCTGACAATTCAGAAGCAATCAGAATTAGCCCTCATTCTTACTGAGTTTGGGTAAATCAGAAATAGTCCTTTCCATTCAGGTTATCTTGTGCACCACAGTCAAGTAAATGGCTACTAAATACTTACACCGGAGAGGTAAGTAAGGTAGTATTTGTATAGTGTGGCCCAAACTACAGAGAAATGTGATCTCTAATCAACAGCAGCATCCTACCTCTAGATCCTCAGGGCAGGGATTCTCTTTGCTCACATCAGTTCAGAAATATCATATTTATTACATTAAGTAATACTGTAAATACTGCTTATAATGATGCTGATAATATCTTCCCATTAAAGGTTGCACTCACTGTTGCATAAACCTTTTCCTGCTGATAAATTGCCCACAGGTTAAGTCAAGTCTAGTATAAATATTCCAGTGTGTCAGCTGAGAAGAAGAAAATAAGCACAACTTCAAAATAATTATGGCAAAAAGCTATTTCCTATTGTCACTAAGTGTTTTAAGAGTTTTTATAATATAATAAAAACATACCCTAATGATTTATTGTTTCATAATATATATTTTGTTTTACAGTTGGAAAATTTATTAAATAAACAGTCCATCATCTTAATTGGTATGAAAGCTTGCCTGAGTCCTGAGCAGAATGAATTCCCTCAGGTACCCTTAGAAGAGCTGTTCAGCTTAAGTGGCATTTTCTTGCTGGGTGGATTGGACACTGTTCCAATCTGTTTAACTCTCCAAGTCTAGAAACACTTTCCATATTTTCATGTATTGCTCCTCATGTTATTTGAATACATAGTGAAGTAATATAGTTCTTTCTACAGTGGCTTTTTTTTATGTGTGCATCAATGAAATAATATTTTCAAAACATAAAAGTAGAGAAATACTGGTACGATTATAGGCGGAGAAAAATAGGAGAAAAAAGGGAAAGCAAGTCAAAAATATTTTTTTCATCTTGAAAGAGAAGTCTGTATTTCTAATATTTTGCTTGTGGAATTTCGGTTCTAAGGAACTTAGATTTTTTGGTTCTAAATTTATTTTGGTAAAGCATGTTGCAAACCCAAACCCTTCCATACAGATAATTTAAACTGTTTCATCTTGTCTTCTCAATGGTGTAAAATGTGATTCTTTTCACAAAGAAAAGTTCCCAAGCATTGCTTATGTAACCATGATCTTAATCTTTGCCTTTTTTTTTTTCTTGAAAAATGAGGAAGGAATCTCAGACCAGTAAAAAAAATCAAGGAAGAAAAAGCGCATGGTCTTTCTTTAATATTTAGATTGCATAATGTAAAAATTAGGTTACTCTATCTAGAATGCATTCTTAGACTTGAACTTCATAGTTGGTTTTCTACTCTTTGTACTTTTGTCATGTAGCTTCCTTTCCCTTTCTGGATTGTATAAATAAGATTGTCTTCTGGGTGATTCCTACTGAATGGCTGCAATCAGCTGTATTCCAGGTATTACTAATATGTTTTTTGTTCTCACTGCTGCAGTAAAAACTGAAATTAGGGTCATTATTTTCCTAAGGTCATACCTAAACAATTACAGCATAGTTTGTTTTTTTTAATTTAAAAAGCCCATATAAGAGATACCAGTTATTAAGCCTATGAGTCATGAGTCAGCCTGATCATGAGTCAGGCTCTTCAACAAGACTATAAATTATTATCATTTTTCCAAATGAAAAAATTAAGATGTAGAGTAGTGAAGTAATATATATATATTTAGAGATTTTATTTATTTATTTGTCAGAGAGAGCACAAGCAGGGGGAGCGGCAAGTGGAGGGAAAAAAAGCTCCCCACTGAGCAAGGAGCCAGATGTGGGACTTGATCCCAGGGTCCTTAGATCATGACCTGCACCAAAAGCAGATGCTTAACCAACTGAGCCACCTAGGTGACCCAGAAATGAAGTAACATTGATGCAGGATGGCTGAATCCAAGGACCCAGAAGTGTGTCCCATAGGATCTGCCAAGAGGGTTCTTGGCTTCGTGTGAGGTAAAAATCAAACTCAAGTTGAGAGGAAGTGAGAGCAGAGTTTAATAAAGATATATAGAGAGCGTAGATATATAGAGAGTGTAAAACAGATGAAGTATCTGAGAGTCTTGGAAAGGAAAGAAGACTGAAGCTCATCCTTGCTTGAGGCCTGCGGTTTTTATTGAGGATTGTGGTCCAATGCCTTTGTCTTCTCAGGCATCCAGGAATGAAGATGAGTGTTTAGATGTCCCTTGTAAGTCACACATGCTCTGGAGCCTGGGATCTCAGAGAGTCAGCGGTCTTGGAAAATGTTCCTGATGATCCCATTCAGTCACTCCTTAGATGTTATCTAGCATACTGGAAAACTCCAAAGAAATCGTTGGCTCCTTAAACTTCATAATGACATATATTATCTGAAGGATACCCATGTGTAGGGTGGCAGTGCAGGTTCCTAGCAAAAATAGAAGCAGGAGGGCGCCTGGGTGGCTCAGTGGGTTAAAGCCTCTGCCTTTAGCTCAGGTCATGATCTCAGGGTTCTGGGATCGAGGCCTGCATAGGGCTCTCTGCTCAGCAGGGAGCCTGCTTCCCCCCTTCTCTCTGCCTGCCTCTCTTCTACTTATGATTTCTCTCTGTGTCAAATAAATAAATAAAATCTCTAAAAAAAAATAGAAGCAGGAAAAGGAGCAAAAAAGCAGTTTATTCCATGGTGTCTCTTTAGTTTCTCTGTCTCAATATGAAGTGTAGATTTAAATACAATATAATGAAGTGTAATGAAGGATGGCTGAAGGTTACAGCACAGGGTTTGGATGTGAACTCTTATCTGTGAGGTGCAAAGCTTGTTCTTTTTTCACTATACCAATTCTGTGGTGATTAACTAATTGGTTACATGAAAATACCAATATAAGCTATGCTGTTTCAAGCCCTGGAAAGATAGGGGTGTGAAGATTAGTTACCACCAAAGAAAAAGTGATATCTCTTTAAGGTAGGAAATATCTAAATATGAGGCCAAATTCAGGCAAAGAATAACCATACATAGTCCAAATACTTACAAATTTTATGGAAGAAGGCAATTTTGCTTTAGAGAAATTGCATATATAATTTGAATTTCTCCCTGATGAAAAGGATTTTATTAACTCCCTCAGAGAAAACAAACTCAAAAATGCCAGCTGATATCCTTATCTTTATTCTATTAGAAAATCATACTGAAGTAATATCTATGACTCATCCTTCAATTTATTCCATTTTACTCTTAGTTTCTCTTTTAGAAAAAAAATCCTTATGATAATTTAAACAATATTAAAACTTACAAATTTTGAAATCTGTTTCTACATGGAAACATTTGTTCTGTTAAAAAGAAAGCTACAGGCCCAAGAGAGTCATTTGTCTCCCAGGACAGCAAAATAAGACTTAATTGCAGTTTCAACTTCTCTGGGGATGGAATTTTCAATCAATTCAGATTTTTCTGTTTAGCACCTATGAGGTGATCTGTCACATGGGCCTTCTCACTTTCCCCCCAAAGGAAGATGAAGTGCTCCACCTAGTAAGACTCATTGAGCCCCCTCACTCCCATCCCAGGGTAGGTGATCTTACCTGAAACAATGCTGTCTTTTCTTTTGCTAATAACTTCTTGACCCACTGTCTTTTTTCAAAAAAACTCCCATTTTGTACAGCTTCTCAGAGGAGCTTCCCTTTACCTGCTGCTGTATCATAAATCACTTAATAAAGCCAATTAGATCTTCAAATTTACTTGGTTGACTATTGTTTTTTATTGTTGTTGTTGTTTTAAGATTTTATTTATTTATTGGACAGAGAGGGAGAGAGGGCAAAAGCAGGAGCACAAGCAGGGGGAGTAGAAGAGGGAGAAGCATGTTTCCCCGCTGAGCAGGGAACCCAATGCGGGGCTCCATCCCAGGACCCTGGGATCACAACCTGAGCCAAAGTCAGACATTTAATGACTAAGCCATCCAGGCGCCCTGACTATTGTGTGGTTTTTTTTTTTTAAAGAAAGTTTCTTTCTTTTTTTCCCCCTATTTACACATTCTTTTTATTCAAAACAATAAGAAAGTCTAGTGATTTGATTTTATTGAACAAAAAATAAAAGGAAAGTACAGGTGATTATCCTCAGTATACAAATTCCCTCCACAAAGAAGTACAGGGCAGAAGACAGAAGTTTGTTTTCTATAATGAGTTATCTCAGTTGGCTTCAAGTATCAATTAAAAGCACTCTATAAGCACTAGAAAAACTCATCTTTCCTGTCTTTCTCTATAGTTATAATAGGAAGAGAGAAAGAGGTTAATTTTCCTAGTTAATACTCATGTTTTGCTTAATTTTGAATTGGAAAAAATTTAATGTTTTAGCACATGGTAGAGATCATGTTTATTTTAGTCCTGAGACCCTGACATATTTTTCTAGCACATGGTAGACAGAGACCTTTATTTATGCATTTAGGCCATGTTTTTATTTATGTCTTAGCATTTTTAAAAATACCAGATCAAATTATAAGCCAATCCATAATGTCTTCTGCATAACTGTGTGGGAGTTAAACCACAAATATTATCTATATTTATATTGGGCTGCCCCACCCGTTGGCTGTCTCCGCAGCCTTGGTTCACTAGGACCGCCACTCCTGGGTTGCAGTGGCGCCACTTGCATTTGGCATAGCTGTCTACGCGGGACTTTCCCTTCTGTTGTCTTTCTTTGGCACAAATCAGCGAATGAAGTCATGCAAAAATGTGTGGCTAGTCACTGGGGATGCCTGGGACTGTGATAATGGAGACAGTTGATCTGGCAGTGTGTTCCTTGGTTTTTGAATTATCTCCTCCCTATACAGGTTTTTGGCTGGCTTGATAAACATGTGCTAAACTTCATACACACAGAAACACTGCCTGTAAGACAAACGATGTAAAGTAGTTTACTGAAGGGCAGTGAAGTCACCCCATCTTCCAGCTTGTTGGCGAATTCTCCTTGAGCTATCCAGATAGCCCTTTAGTCTGGCTTTTACACAGACATCTTTTGTTGGAGTTATAGAATGTACTCTGGGTTGTATCTACACTCCTGTTAAGTTCCATATACACCACTGACCTAGTTGCATCAGAGCACAACATTTTTCACAGAAAACTAGAACTGTGAACTAGAAAAGCTTCAGGTGTTTTCAGAAGAGTTTCCAGTTAATCCTAAATACTTACTATAAGAACTTACGATGTCCCCAGAATCTTTTAAAGAAGGAGAGAGGGAGAGGAAGGAGAGGGTGAGGAAGAAGGAGATGATTGTTTATATGTCCAATTGGGATAATAAGAAAAGGAGAAATTGGCTGAAAGTGTGAAAGAACTTTCAGAGAATGTAAAACTAGGTTAGGTTTGGTGCAGCAGGCAAATGGGTAGCAGGCACTGAAAGTTGACTAGGAGTCACGGTGATGAAGTTAAAGGATCATTAACACTATCAAGTAACCTTCAGTGTATGTCTGTAATATGCATAGTGCAATGAATTGTACAAGACGTGGGGAAATAAAGTGATATAAGACATCCTCTTTTTACGCAGGATTTTGCAATCTAATAAAAAACCTGTATCAATAGAAAAACAAATAGCAATTCATCCCAACAGATTATAATGCTAACTAAGAGATTCTGACAGTAAGTACAATATAAAGTCAAAAGAGTCAAAAGAGTGGGATTAGGTGGCCAGGAAAGAATGCATGAGCGAGGTGAAATTTAAAAGGGTCTTTAATAGGTAGGTTGTTCTTGGATATGTAGAAAATACACGCTGTGAACATTTTTTAAATCTCTTAACGTGCATATTGGTTAAATAGACACAAGGTTTGTGTCAGGAATAGTGGGAATAAGTGGGAATTAAAGACAAAAGAGTTATGAATTTTAGAGTCGTAAGTTTGGAGAAAACTAGACTTTCACCTAGCTCAAACGTGGCAATGGCTTTCATAACCACGAAACCCCTACAAAACCAGTTAACAGTGACAAGGGATGCACTATTAGGGACTTATGCCTGTTTTGGGTAGGACCATTCATGGCAGGCTTAAAAATTTATGCATTAACCTCTAAGAGACAAGAAATCACTGAAAGAAAAATTAAGGAAACAAAATGTGTATTAAAATACATACGCAGGTGCTATGTATTAAAATCTCTCAATCAATATACCAGTTTTCAGATGCAATCAGAAGACAGGAACAGCCAGATGAATGAAAAGACCATTGAATGTGTTGAACTTAATTGTATGTGTGCATTAGCTTATTAGCTAAAGTGTGGTGACAGCAGAAACAGCAAAATGATAGGTCCATTGTTAGAGCTAACAGAGACTGAAGAAAATGTTAATTTAATGGGAAGAAACTCATTGATTTCAGTTTTAGGCATGCTTAGTTTGAGTTAACAGTGGGGCAGGACAGAAATTTAGCATGAAGGTAGGCAGATAAGACCTATCGTTCCAGGGTGCCTAGAGGTAGAGTGAGAGAGAAGGGGATCTCCTGAGTGCCTTCAGCTCCGTGGCTGAGCATGGGGTGAAGTCTTCATCCTGCATCATAATGAAAGTTAAGATTGGGCTTATAAAAAGAAGTCATAGTAATCACAAAATTGAAAAAATTCTAAATCTTTCTGGTTTGTGAAACTGACAACTTGAGCTTTAAATCCATTTTTCTCCCACATATTCAAAAAGACTGCAGGTGTGTTTTATGTCCATCGGTGTGGCAAAATACAACCCAAGATGGAGCTGCTGGTCCATTACTTACTGGTAAGTCTCAGATACTCAGAGCAGTGCTGTTGCTTTGTTAAATGGAGAGCAGCAGCAGAGGCATTTCCATATATATGTTTTTTCCTTGCAGAATGAAGCAGCCTTAAATTCTGTGCCTTCCCTCTCTCCTCCAGCCTTCTAAAGACTATGGGGAAAAAAAAGGAAGGAATGAAAAAATAAAGATAAGAGGGAGGAAGGAAGGAAAGAAAGAAAGAAAGAAAGAAAGAAAGAAAGAAAGAAAGAAAGAAAGAAAGATTGATTTCTTTCTATATCTAATTTCTGCCTCCACATGAATACCAAAAAATTTAATGTGATAGCAAGGTGAAGGTGAACATAAAGCCAGTAAGTGGAGAGATCAATAAACAATATAGTCAGATCCATTCCACACAACACTTTTACTGCACCATATTGAATTAATACAAATGCCTTTGGTACAATAGCAAAATTACTTATGAAACAATAGAAAATCTGCTCTTAAGTAGAAAAAAAGCACTGCATATGATTTCAGTGAAAAAAAGAACCAGATGTTACACATACTTAAAAAAACTCAATCCCATATGCAGTTACCCATGAAATATTCAACACATACATAAGTTTAGGGCTTCCTGGCATGATTTCTTTCCTCCCTCTCACCTTCATGCTAATCTTCCACATGTCAGCATTTCTTTGAAATCAGGGTGTGTCACTACAGTGGAGTGTAGAGAGCCAACTGACGATTGATTCCAGTTGAAATTTTTGTAGAATGCCCAGGGATGTCCTCATCTCTGAAAGGAAGAGGGTGCACTGACTACATGTCAGGAATGGAAGTGTGCCGGCAACCCTGTGTACCGTTTTGCTATCTTCAGAACCAGAGATAAACGGACTGCTGCAAATAAAATGAATAAGTAAGTAAGCAATGCTGTGCAAAGAAAGGCGTTTTTTACAGAGTCCAGATTCCTATACTAAAGATGAAGAAGTAGACATGAGATTAACCAATTAAAGTCCCACTGCTAAGAGTGATCTATAACATCTCATGTACAAAATAAAACCCTTGCCTTCAATTTTAGTATTTTAATTAAATTATGTTTATATATTAAAGTTTTGGGTTTTTAAAAAGATTTTATTTATTTACTTGACAGAGCAAAATCACAAATAGGCAGAAAGATAGGCAGAGAAGAGGCAGGCATGCAGGCTCCCCACTGAGCAGAGAGCCTGATACGGAACTGAATCCCAGGACTCTGAGATTATGACCAGAGCTGAAGGCAGAAGCTTTAATCCTCTGAGCCACCCAGGCACTCCTAAAGTTTTGTTTTTTTTAAAGACAACATAGAATCAAGAGCAGTCAACTACACCAACGATATGTTTACCCACTTGTTTTGTTTCATTTTTTCCAACTGACACAGAAGCCCCAGGAATTTCTTACATCTAGGACTTTTGTTAGCTGTGCTTTCCTAATGTTCTTAGACTTTTGGCATTGATTTTATTTTATGTTATTTTTCCACACAATTAGATCTGGTGTATTGTGAAGCCCATAGCCGTTGTTAGGAAATATAGGATACTATATCATCTATTCAAAAATGCAAACCTTTTGTTTTTATATGCTAGTTTATTTCTTTATAAATTTAACAGCATTAGGACCACCTCATATGCTCACACTGCTTCCAGATTTCCGTCTGAAAATAAGAGGCAGTCGCTCTTCAAAAAATCTCGGGATCCTTGATCTTAGGAAGTTTAAAGAGCACTGGAGGTGAACAGCAGTGGGTTTTTCTAGAGTTGTAGCTAAGCCCCTATAAGCAAATTTGAATCTCTGGGCTAGTGGAGATGTTCAAGCATAACTATCTTACTAAATGTACAAATATATCAATCACAATCTCCTTTTGTTTTAACATTAGAACACTCATAGACCAGAATTCCCAAATACTTTATAAAATATACATTAACAACATTCTTTCCTTCATTCAAATTAATTAATAAAGATAGAAAGACTCTTTGGCCTCCTCCATAAAGCACCTCCATAAAGCATCAATGATGATATAAATTTAAAATTGGATATAAATATGAATATATAAGTATAGAAGGATATCTAGTTAGAGAAATAGCATTTATAAGAGTATGTATATATAGATCACATACACACATACACATAAATGTATATGTAAAAAAATCAAAATAGTCCATTTACGTATATGCATACATGCATGCAGCTATCTTAACAGAGTGGTGTATGGTTCCTACATAGACTTTCTCAGAAGGCAAACAGAGACTTCAGGGTATTTTGTTTGAGACTGACAGTTATTGGCTTGTCAATTTAATCTGCTTTTCATAATAAGGAAAAAACATGATACAGGCAGAGCAAATATGTTCAGGATATATGTGGAGGATTTTTCTAAAACTCTCCTAAAACCTTTATAATACATTTCAATCCACAAAATAATTTGAAATGGACCACAGGAATAGATCCTTCACAAAATAATGAAGAAAAATAAAAGCAGTTGGGGAGAAGTTCAAAAAAATGTAAATCAGTAGGTCATTAGATACCATGAGTGGGTATAATGTACAAACTGTTCCCATCATCAGGACTGAGTGGAGCTCCCTATAGATAGTACTGTAGCTGGTGATGTGCCAATTCCTTATCAGATATTCATCTCTGGACACACTCTGTATTTGCTTTCCCCCACTCAGTAGGTAGAGCTCCCCAATTTAGAATTAACTAAGGTAAGCAGAGACTTTTCTTTCAGCACGATCTTCCCTTCCTGAAAAACCTGCAAGATGTGCATAGATGAAAGAAATAATTAAAAACTAATTTTTTTAAGATTTTATTTATTTATTTGACAGAGAGAAATACAGCCAGAGAGGGAACACAAGCAAGGGGAGTGAGAGAGGGAGAAGCAGGCCTCCTGTCAAGTAGGGAGCCTGATGTGGGGCTTGATCCCTGGTCTCTGGGATCATGACCTGAGCCGAAGGCAGTCCCTTAACCAACTGAGCCACCCAGGCACCCCTAAAAACTATTTTTGACAAATGAACATAGGGAGGAAAAAAAAAGACAGGAAAACTGAGAAACAGACTCTTAACTATAGAGAACAAACTGATAGTTACTGGAGGGGAGGTCGTGGGGGATGGGTTCAACAGATGGTGGAGATTAAGGAGAGCCCTAGGATGAGCTCTGGGGGTTGCATGGAAGTTTCCAATCACTGCGTTGTATACCTGCAACTAATATTACACAGTATATTAACTTAGTGGAATTTAAATAAAAACTTGAAAAAAATAAATAAAACAACTGTTGTGAGAAATTAGAAATCAGGGTTGTTGATATTAAAAACTACAAGTTTTAATAAGCTTTCTCTTTTCCCTATCCCTCTCTTCCCTATGTCACTTCTAATATATCTTTCTTCCACACTCAGTCTTATATTTTCTCTTAAAATAAATCATGAGAAATATATTCTAGAACTCTTTAAATCTATGCACATTTGAAAAGACAGTGAGTCGGGGTGCGTGGGTGGCTCAGTTGGTTAAGTGACTGCCTTCGGTTAGGTCATGATCTCGGAGACCCAGGATTGAGCCCCACATCGGGCTCCCTGCTGGGCGGGAAGCCTGCTTCTCCCTCTCTCACTCCCCCTGCTTGTGTTCCCTCTCTCACTGTGTTTCTCTCTGTCAAATAAATAAATAAAACCTTAAAAAAAGAAAAAAAAAAGAAAAGACAGTGAGTCAAGTGTAAAATTGGGAAGAAGACATGGCTGTAAACATATGAATGATACTCCATGTGGAAATAGAGTAAAGATTGCCATTGAAAATATCCCAGAGAGGGGTGCCTGGGTGGCTCAGTTGGTTAAGCGACTGCCTCCAACTCAGGTCATGATCCCAGGGACCCGGGATTGAGCCCCACATCGGGCTTCCTGCTCGGCGGGAAGCCTGCTTCTCCCTCTCTCTCCCCCCCTGCTTGTGTTCCCTCTCTAGCTGTGTTTCTATCTGTCAAATAAATTAATTAATAAAAAAAAGAAAGAAAGAAAATATCCCAGAGGGCAGAATGATCACTATAAGGGTTTGGCTACTATTAGCCATTCTGCAGGGTACGTAAGTCAGAGAGTTATGAAGTATGTTAGGTTTAAATAATTACCTGGGCTGAGGTTTGAAGCTTTACAAATGAGATGTACCAGTAAGGCAGGTAAGTACATGGTTTGGCAGTGTAGCTAGATGAAACTTGGATGTCCACTTCAGCAGGAAGATACTGGTCTTGAGGAAGTCAGTCTTTGGACATGGGAACCCAAGTTACCTATTGCATTCTGAAGTAGTTTCAGCTCCCATAGAAAGGAGTAAATCAGAGCAAAGCAAAGCTCGTTTATGCCAGGTGTTACAAGGAAATTAGGCAATGAGAACATGACTTAAAATGACTGTGGACTCTAAGAAACAAACTGAGGGTTTTAGAGTGGAGGGGAATGGGAGGATGGGTGAGCCTAGTGGTGGGTATTAAGGAGGCCATGTATTCCATAGAGTACCGGGTGTTACATATAAACAATGAATCTTGGAACACTACATCAAAAAAGAATGAGGACCCTATGGTGACCAACATAGCATAATAAAGAAAGAAAGAAGGAAGGATAGAGGTTACAGAGTATCCAGCCAGAGTCAAATAGTATTGATCTTGATAATTTTTATTACAATGAACTCATTATCTCCCGTGAACAGTGCTTGCAACTGCTTTTCTATTTTTTTTTTTAAGATTTATTTATTTGACAGAGAGAAACACAGCTAGAGAGGGAACACAAGCAGGGGGAGTGAGAGAGGGAGAAGCAGGCCTCCCGCAGAGCAGGGAACCTGATGTGGGACTTGAACCCGGGTCTCCGGGATCATGACCTGAGCTGAAGGCAGTCGCTTAACCAACTGAGCCACCCAGGCACCCCATGCTTTTCTATTTCTATATGGTTCCAGTGTTGTACTCTGGGAGATGTTAATACAATGGTAGATTCAGTATAGGGCAGGAGAAAATGAATTTGGTGTAGAGAAGTCTTAGATTTAAATCTCAATTGTTAAAATGGGCATGTTAGGACAACTAGCTATTATTATTACTATTGCTTATTCCTATAGATTGGCAATTTTTAAAGCATTTAATTGAATTCTCAAATTTAAGGACAAGTGGATTTTTTAAAAAAATAATAAAACTATTAGTATTATAAGGAATATGCGCACTTAAAATATCAACATATTCTTTTAAAAAGACTGAACTTGAAAAAAGAAACCTCAAGAATGTTGGTAAACACAAGCATCAACTATGGTTGCCATTAAGTATTTCTTACATTTTAAAGACTTTAAATACCATTATTTTCAGAAAAGCACAGTTCTATATAGAAGTAATATAAAATTAAAACAATAGCTCATTGTTAAAGTTCCATGCTAAGGATACCAGACATAATTGAGTCACATTAACTCACAAGAAATAGGACCCAGTGGTCACATCCTGATTACCATTCTCAATTAACACTGCTACATTTTTTAATGCCTATGTTTAATGTCAAAGCATTAAGAGGCTTCCAGGATAAGAAATCTATTAGTGTTTCAAAAATATGTTCCAAACCAGAGAGACTAGAAACAGAATGAAACCATATGTCATTTGCACTAAAGTGATAATTTCAGCAATATGAATTAATCAAGTTTCTCAAGGGAAGGCTATAATTTAAAAAGTAGTAAAGAAATTCAGTGTTAAACACGAGGCTGAATCAGCTTGTTTAAGACATAAAACAACAGATCTGAAATGATTTGAGAAGTATCACACATGAGGGAGAGAACATTTCCATATCCCTGTCTGTGGAGTGGATGCAAACTACCTTTTCATTTGTTCTCGAGGACAGATGATGACCCTCACAGGGCCTAGAAAAAGGGTGCCTTCCATAGGAGATTTTTGAATGAATGAACAGATAAAAGAAAAAAAAATCAGAGAAAAATAAAACTCAAAGTGTAGGATTATAGTTGAAAGAAGCCTGGGGCAATGCAGTCTAGGTCTGGGTTCTAGCTGTTTTCACCATTGATTGTTCTCATAATAGTGAGCAAATCATTTGACACCCGGTTTTTCCATCTCTAAATTTGGATTACTAGGTCTCTAAAACCCCTCCCAATTCTTCATTCTGCCACAAGAGCTATGAGTTAGGTTTAAAAAAATTAGGCCTTAAAATATCCCAGAAGTTGAAACAAAGGAAAAGAAATATGGAAAGTGGCCAAAAATTAGTAACGGTAGATGATTTGAAAGATTGTGTTTGTTTTTAAGATTAGAACCATCTGAATAGAATTATATGGAAACAATCCCTTAGGGTCTGAATATATTTGAATAGAAACAACCAATCTAAAATACAAAGAACACATCCTTGAAGAAAACAGAAAGCAAAACTTACCTTCCAAATAGAAAAGAAGTTATTATTACTAAGAAGTTGTTTGTTCATACATTCATTCAACAAGTATGCATCTAATGTGTTCTCAACAATAGCTAGCCTGCTAGGCACAGAGGGTTTAAGGCTAAATGGAGAGCCCCTGTCCTCTAGGAAGTACAGCTAGCAATGAGTTCACAATCTAGTCTAGAAATGTAATTCTGAGGATTAAAGAAAAAAAATGCCACAAAAAATAAATTCAGATAATAATAGTGTAGACCTGACATCAAAATGTATGTATTTTTAAAACAAAAAAAATTCAAATATAATTATCATTTTCATCTTGGATTTTTGGGGGAAGCCAAAATAATTAACTCGAATATTAACTTGAGATAGTGACAAGTTATGTGAGTAAAATAGGCTGAAACAGGATGTTCTCTTGCCATTTGACGTAGGCAAAATGAATAAATAATTGCTCCAAATACCTTTAATTAAGGTTCTTGATAAATGCATATTGACACTTATTTTTTTGTCCTTCTCAAGCAAGACATTTATGAAGACTGGGATTATTGGATAAAGAGAGTAAACTTTCTTAAAAAATTTAAACACGAAACTAAATTGCTTTGCCAAAAGTTTCTATTAATTTCAAATGTATTAGTTAAAAATTCCAAACCATTCTCACGAACAAAGAGCGTTTTTTAAAAAAGATTTTATTTGTTGATTTGACAGAGAGATCACAAGTAGGCAGAGAGGCAGGCAGAGAGAGAGAGAGGAAGCAGGCTTCCTGCTGAGCAGAGAGCCCCATGCGGCCTTGATCCCAGGACCCTGAGATCATGACCTGAGCCTAAGGCAGAGTCTTAACTCACTGAGGCACCCAGGATTTTAATTACTTTGTATTTTTGTTATATTACCAAAAATGTATTCTTTTTAAAATTTTGTTGTTTCTTTTTTTGTTAGTGAGGGTCCACATATTTCCATATGTTTAGCAATCCATTTTCTGTTATGCAAATTGTTTGTCATGGCATTTTACCACTTTTTTGGATCTTGTTCTTCTATATTCTTCTATTAAAATATTTTAAAATCAAATATATTAAATCTTTGTCATATTTCCTATAATATTATCCCTTGTTTAGAAGTTCCTTCTTTACTGTAGGCTTCTGTGTAATTTGATTGTTCTATATTTAAAGTTTAAGTTATAAAAAACAGTTTTAAAACCATACAACATATTTTCCTTAATGCCATTTATAAAATATAACATTTTTATATAGCTCATGATTTTTAAAAATAATATAGCTCAATAATAAAATGTCAAGTTTGGGCATTATAATAGGAGCAATACATAAATCATTTATACATTAAATATGTAGTTCAAATGTTACAGTAAAAAAAAATTTGGAGAGTAAAAACAGGATTTACGAACAGTTTATAGTAAGGAAGAATAGTAACACAGAACAACTAAAATCTATTGAGTCCTTCCTGTGTGCAAGGCACTGTGCTAAGTACTTTATAAAAATTTAATACTATGTAATCCTTACAACTCTTTGAAAGGAGATTTTGACCTTTCTCAACAATAAAATCTATTATTTGAAGGGTGAGCTCTTTTCAAAAATATCCTGGAAAACTTAGGAAAAGTAAGGCATTGCCGGTTTGGAGCCTAAAGGAAATTTTCCTATTTCTCAGTAGTTCCCAGAAATGTACTATTTTTATTCTTATTTTTTTTTTATTTCTGTCTTAAATAGGGAAATCTGTGGTAAATAATTTTAGAAAACCCTGAGTTAAAACTAAAGATTTCTTTTCTTCAGGATTTCTTTATAATTTTTACAAACTTATGAGTGTTGTCATTCTCCAAGACAATAGGATATTCAGTATTGCCTAAGCACATTGACCACAGAATGTCCTTTTTTTCCCCTTTGAGTCTATTCATAGAATATTTTAAATAATACTAGATTAAGCTTTTGTCTAACAGTCCTATATGGAAATGACAATCAGATTAGGTTACTAAGGCCCTTCCCAAGCGGTACTGATATTTAAAGGAGGGTTCCATGTTTAACTGTGCACTCCCACTCTTGGTGTTTTCTGAAAGAGGTACCCCTGCAGAAGGAGAAACTCTGAAGAGAAATGAAGCTGAAAGAAGGGATGTGTTTATGAAGGCAATATAATTTATGAGAATCATCAAAGTACAAGATACTTTTCCAACTTCTAGGGAAGAAGTTTAAATGTGCCTTAAGGAGGATTGCTAAGTAATGGTCAAAACACCACAAGGAAAGAGTGAGGTGCTCTCTAGGAGCAAAGAAAAGGAACACCCAAAGTACTCGTAGGATGTGTCAGGGAAGGATTAATGGAAAAGAGAGTTTTTATCTGAATATTGGAAATTGAATTGTAGTTATTTGAGTCATAGGCAGTGATGCCCATTCCCGGTGGTTTAATAATCCTCACTAAGGCAAGGAAGTGTGAAGGAATACAGAGATTGTTTGGGAACGCTAGTGATTTGGTAGGGCTGCAGATGGGATTGGTAAAACATGAAGCTGAAACACTAGTCACGGATCAGATTCTGAGAGCTTTGTTTGTTATATGACCAACATAATCTTTGAAAGTTTTCAGGCAGAGAAGTGATCTGACTGGCTAGTTAGCTCTTTTAGAAGGGTCACTGTTGGGGAGTGGCGACTGGTTGGCTCAGCCCTTCAGCATCTGCCTTCCACTCGGGTCATGATCCCGGGGTCCTAGGATGGAGCCCACATGGAGCCCCATATCAGGCTCCCTGCTTGGCAGGGGGGATCCTGCTTCTCCCTCTCCCTCTCCCTCTGCCCCTGCCTGTGTTCCCTGTCACGCTATGTCTCTCTGTGTGAAATAGATATACAAATCTTTTTTTTTTTTAAAGAAGAAGGAGACTCTGGAGGATGATAATGGGAGAGGGTAAGAGAGTGGCAACAGCAGGTAAGGAAGTCTGAGGATTAGATTTATGAAAAGCAAGAGAAGATAGGGTAGGAAGAGGACAAAGCTGGGAGCTATTTGAAGATATTTGGAAGTTATGACAGGACATGGTGACATGTTGGCTGTGGAGGCCTAGGATCAAAGAAGGACTGAAGACAGCAGTTTTGTCATAGAAACTGGGACCTCAGTGGAATGTTTTTCTTTCAAAATGATCTGAAGTCATTGAACAGTCTTAATTTAAAAATTAGAAAACTGCATAGTCTTCAAGATCAGTGACATATTCATGGTATTTTCATTCTTATGCCTATTTGTTCAGGTGATAAAAATAAAAATGCATGCTTACGTTAAAATATCTGAAAACATAATTGCTGTGATATTTGAGATTGTTTCCTTTCAGGCTCTTTTTCTAAGCATATGGGGAGGAGCAGTGAGTGAATGTACATGTTTATGGCTGTGTGCGGGGAAGATCCAACTTTATACCACACTGCAGTCTGAGTTTCTATTTAGTATTATATCATGCACATTTTCCCATCTGTCTTCATCTCTTTGAACTACTATAACAAAAATACCATACATTGTGCAGCTTAAACAACAAACATTTATTATTCACAGTTCTTTAGGCTAGAAAGTCAGTCAGCCAGCAGATTTGGTGTTTGGTGAGAGCTCACTTCTTGGTTCATAGATAGCCATCTTCTTCTGTCCTCACACAGGTGAAGGGACTCTTTGGAGTCTTCCAGAGGGTTAGAAGGATACTGATCCCATTCAGGAGGGCTCTACCCTCACGACCTAATTATTTCCTAAAGTTCCTACTTCCTAACACCATCATATGCCTGTGGGGTGGGGGTAGGGTGTGAGGATTCCCACATGTGAATTTGTGGGGACACAGCATTCAGTCCATGACATCATTACTAGAAATTGCTCCTCAGAATCATTGAAGTTTATTTTTAAAGGCTATATTAGATTCTATATGTTAACTGTCCTACAATTAATTTAACTTTTCCCTCTCATTTTATATTGAAGTTGTTATTTTACCTTTTTCTCCTTTTTTTCCGTTTAGAAGTCAGTACCTTGATAGGTATCATTTCATCTAAGTGTTTTCACATTTTTTTAAAGATTATATTTATTTATTTGACAGACAGAAACACAGCTAGAGAGGGAACACAAGCAGGGGGAGTGAAAGAGAGAGAAGCAGGTTTCCCGCCGAGCAGGGAGCCTGATGCGGGGCTTTATCCCAGGACTCCGAGATCATAACCTGAGACGAAGGCAGATGCTTAACAACTGAGCCACCCAGGTGCCCCGTGTTTTCAGATTTTTATGATAATTTACTTGTCATAGATTCCTAGAAGTGAGATTACTTTATCAGAGGATATAAACATTTCCAATATTTTTTAAGTATTAAAAATTGTGTTTCAGAAAGCTTGAAACATCAAATAACTTATTTAATTGACCATTAGCCATTTGACCTTTTCTAGTACATTTAACCTATCCTAAATTCTCTTTGCTGGATATCATACAGTTATGTTCATTCCATTGGCTTAATACTTTACAAAATTAGCTAGAGACTGGATTATTGCTAATTGTAGCTCCTTAGAAAATGTGTTTTCTTTTTTCTAAAATAAACCACATAATTTCTTCACAAATTTAGGTTTTTCCTAAATTAAAAAAATGGAAATATGTTCATCTCTTTTATGTTTAATAGATGTTTCTAATTTCTGCTAAAATTAATATGCTCATAATAGAAAATTTGGAAAAATATGTTAACATCTACAGGAAAAATTACTTACAACCCTACCATCAAAAGAGAAGCATCTCTAATGTGTGTTCCAAAGCAGTGTTTTGGGTTGTTTTGTTTGTTCACCAATCTGACCTAAGTGCCTAGAACAGTGTGGGGTACACAGTTGATGGTTAGCAAACATTTGGTAAATCGATGAATTTTTTAGTTTAATTTCTAATATTTTACATGGATGTTTACATTAGTTTTCTTGTATATGCCAGGCTTCATACCAAATGCTATATGCAACATCTCTTTAATATAACAGCCCTGTTTGGAAGAACCACTACAATACTCAGTTGGCAGATCTAGTCTGAGCTCTGAAAAGATTATATGGCCTGTAAAATACCACAGAATAGCCAACAACTTATGGTATGGCAGGCTCCCAGGCACTTGCCTACAGAGGGCGTACTAGACTTATGAATGTCCACTACACAGTCAATTCTGCCCCCTAGATAGGGAGACAAACAATCATTTTATTAGGGTTTATTGTTTTAAAACCATTATTGTTAGTAAACTATTTCCTAAATCGCTGAATGTTTGATTTCCTGGATTTAGTAGCACTTATTAAAACATTTTCTTTTTTTGGATAATTCCAATATTTTATTAAATTTGTATTATGATATTTATCATTAGAAGTAATATTTAATCTGCTTTCTGATAGTTACTTGAGATTTTATTCCTATCAGTTGAAATTCTAGATCAAAGAAACGACTATTTTTAAGGTTCCTGACTCAAAGTAGTTTCTTGCTTCTGAAAGATTGTTGATGTGCTCACTACTACTGCATAAGCAGCCCTCAATCTTTTTGGTCTCAGGACTCCCCTAAGTTCTTAAAACTTATCAAGCACCCCAGAGAGGTTTTGTTTATGTGGTTGTTATTTGTATTTACCATATTAGACATTAAAACTAGAAAAAAATTAAACACATAAACACAGATTCCATTAGCAATCAGAGTGATGACTTATCACATATTAAATAAGTTCGAGAAAACTCTACAGTACATTTGTGAGAGAAAGAGAGTGCAAAGGGCAAATGGTGTTATTATGAAAATACTTTGAGTATGTGCTTTCTGTGAAAAGTCCTTGGCGATTCCCAAGGGTCCCTGGATAACTCTTTGAGAACAACCACACTACACTGTACTTAGTATTTTAATTACCATTTAAAAATTTCTTCATTCATGGACACCTGGGTAACTCAATCGGTTAATTGTCTACCTCTGCTTCAGGTCATGATCCCAGGGTCCTGGAATTGAGTCCTACATTGGCTCCTTGCTCAGCTGGGAGCCTGCTCCTCCCTCTGCCTCTGCCTGCTGCTCCCCCTGCTTGTGCTCTCTCTCTCTTTCTCTCTCCCTCACAAATAAATAAAATCTTAAAAAAATAAAAAATAAAAATCTTTTCATTTTGATGGAAAGAGAACAATAAATCATCCTTGTGTTAACTTACATTTATTTGGATCATTATCTGTGGTTTTCCTTTTATGATTTTCCCTCGTTTTGATTTTTTTGTGTCTCTCATTTTTCCTAATTGTTCAATTCAAAATTGCTTCACATTTTCACTTGAAATGTAGACAATAGCACGACTTTGTTTTTCAATTTCTTTCTAGCATGCTAAAGTTTATTCATGTTACTCACTATTGACTGTTCTGGCAGGCTGGACGTTCATAAGCACGTTCATAAGCCCTCAGCATAATTATGTCTGTCTGACTTCATGTCTGCCACAGCTGGTCCGTATGTGCCCTACAGATAATTCTAGAAAAAGGACCTATGTCTTGAAACAGTGATGATCTGTTTAATTTCTCTCTGAGTGTTTATAATATATAAGCTCTCTAACATTTACCTAAAGGTAAACTTCTTGTCACTTTTTCTTCCTCATTCTGTCCTCAAAGGTACAAGTCAGAAGAAAAGTCAAAAGAAAAGACACAGGATAGCCATGCATAACTTCATCCACTGTCACCATGCTGCACAAATTTACTTCTTCATGCTCTTTTACCCATGTGGCTCTTTAAACACTTGTCAGAATACCTGATATTTTATGACACTCTTTTGCTATTTAATTTCATTTCCTTAACTTTAAAAATAGTTTCTAAGTGATGCCTATAGTTACATTTCCAGTCATTATCTATCTACATTTTTTACTTTGACATATGAAATTTGAATGCATTCTTAATACAATATTGCAGGAGTCATATTGTTTCAACTGACATTGTATTGTCTTATCTATATTTTGGTCATATTTCCTTCTACAGAACATAACCTCCCATGTTTAAAAAAAGCTCATTGGCTTTTTCCACAATAAGGTTGAGTTTATCTCAAAAAAAAAATCCCTTGCAGCATTTAGGTGTACAGAAATTATGTTCTGTCAAAATATTTTATAATGGCAGCATTAAATATTGCCCGAAGGAATAATATAGCTAAAAGTTGACCAAGAAATAAAATCTTGTTGTTATGCCACATTAGAATAATTTTTTATTTCCTGGAGATAATATTTTATGGCCATACTGTTGAAAGAGAATCTATATTTGCCCACAGAGTAGAATATTTAAATGGGAAAGTTAAGGATTCATGATGCATTACTAAATTATGAATTCAACTGCCATTCCCATACATTCCTACTCATAAAAACCCCCTTTCCACTTTAGACTAAATGAAGTGGTTAATAGTTTGGGCAGAGTACTTAGCTTCTGAAAATAGCCTGCAGATAAAGGATGACATTGGTGATAAATATAATATACAACTGACAATTTACATACAGTTCTGGTGCCTACAGTAGCACATGATAATTAGCAAGCACCCCTGGCAACTCTCCGTATCCTCCCCTCCATCTGTTGCTTCTCTTTGGGTTTTAGACGACTAAAATATGGAATATTTTAGAATGTTTTTCAGTGCTGTGAATTTTTGTTGTAAGTGTATACATATATACGTATATATGTTATATAATACAGTAAATGAATAATATGATTGATCCAAGTACTCAAGAACTTTCCTATAGCTAGCATTGGTTAGACTACATATCACATATTTGAAAAGCAACTTTAGCCTTCATCTAGATATCTAACATCCCTTTAGATCTTAAAAAAAATGGCAAAATCAATTCTGAGCATTGTGAGTACAGTATCATATCAAAGTTTATGTAGAATAACTGAATATAACCCATACCAGGGAAATTATCTCGTGGTTTTAGGAAAAGAAATATTGTCTCTTTTCTGGAATATAAGACCAAATGTTTAATGATATCAATGTGATGAACTCAGGAGAAAAACTGACTTTATAGAATAGTCATTAAAACATGGATGAAAAGAATCAGGCTTCCTGGGTAGCAATCTGTATTCTTCTATTTATTAGCCAAGTAACCTTAATCAAGTTTCTTTACCTCTCTTTGTCTCAATTTTTCTCTTTGTCTCAATTTTCACATTAATAAAATGAGCATAGTAATAGTATCTCTAGGGTTTTCATGAGGATTAAAGGAGCTGATATTTCATAAACTCTTATAACAATGTCTGCCACAGAGTAAATTACACGTGATTGTTAAATGAATAAAGAAAAAAAGAAGCATACTATGCTTATTTTGCTCATTTTACCTACAAACTGCGAAAAATGCCCAAAAGTGTGCTTGTCTAATTAATCATAAAATTCTTATTGTTCTCATATTGTTATTTTAAAAATAATTGTATTAAATGTTAGTAATATTATGATAAAACAAATTCAGTTGAGTTCTATCCACATTTTATTATGAATCAAACAATGTTTCCATTTGAAAGATATCTACTTTCATACTGACCATTGCTTTTTGGAACTGTTCCAAAGAAGACTAATGTCTATAAGTATAATAGCTAATTGTGTTTATTAGTCAATGTATCAAAAAATATTTTTAAAAGCTACAGAAAATCTTGTACTGCATGTGAATATTTTTTAACTGAACAAGAGACCATAGCTAAAGCCCTGGAGGTATAGATTAGGTAATTAGTCACAGTGTGCTCTTTGCTGATCCCAATAGAAATTAGCTAAATCTAAACTGCTAATGATGGACAGTATGACATGAGAATAAATAGTGGCCCTATTATTCTCTATTTGCTGACATCTTCCTTTTTAAAATGTGTTTTTTAAGTATATTTATATTTTCCTATATCTTGGTCTGAATATATTGAATTTGAGCACGGAAGATTTTATCATAAAAGCTTAGCAGTAAACATGGACAGAAAAGTACTTAACTCTCTTCCATTTTTGATATAAATTCCAAGTATAGGGCAAACAAAGAAGGAAACAAACTTTTGTTTCCTGTTTTAAAAATATTAATACCACTAATATTCCTTAATATTTGAATAATCTAAAATTTGAAAGTTAGAAAATAACACCTCCATCAGCCTATGGTGTATTACATAATTTATCATAAAAATAAATAAAACACAAATGAAAAGCATAGTTATGACCCAAATCTGGATTTTTTGTTTATGTGATAACTGGCACTTTGATCATTGGCTTCTATGGCTGCATTAAATCCCTGAAGTCAGACGTTAGTAAATATCTCAGAAAGTAGGAAACTTGAGCAAATTAGGCTTGCCCATGATTTATTAAGAGTAGCTTCTCTATCAGTTACCTTTTGTAAACAACTCCAAAATTTAGAGGCTTAAAACAACCATCCTTTATCACTATTGCTGAATCTACGAACTGGCTGCGTGTTTCTGCTGATCTGGGTCATACTGGGTTGGTCTTTGCTGGGTTCATCCATATATCTGTCCTTAGCCGATGGAATAGCTGGATACAGGCCACCTGAGATAGCCTGGCACTCATGTTTGGGTGTTGGTCAGCTGACATCTGGGGACAGCAGGGATAACTGGATCATTCTGTCATCATAAAGTAGTTAAGCCTAGCCTTGTTGACTAGGCAGTCAAGAGTGAGAGGGTGAGGGATGCCTGGTGGCTCAGTCGGTTAAGCCTCTGCCTTCGGCTCAGGCCATGACCCCAGCATCCTGGGCTTGAGTCCCACATCAGGCTCCCTACTCAGAGGGGAGCCTGCTTCTCCCTCCGCCTGCTGCTCCCCATGCTTATGTGCATGCTCTCTCTCTCCCTCTGACAAATAAATAAAATAAATTCTTTTTTAAAAAAAGACTTTGGAGTACCTGAGTGGCTCAATCACTGTGTGTCTGCCTTCAGCTCAGGTTATGATCCCAGGGTCCTGGAATGGAGCCCTGCATTGGGCTCCCTGCTCAGCAGGAAGCCTGCTTCTCCCTTCCCATGCCCTCTGCTTGTGTTCCCTCTCTTGCTATCTCTCTCTGTCAATTAAATAAATAAATACAAAAAAAAAAAAAAAAAAAGAGGGAGAGGGTGAAGAAACATACAGGCCTCTTGATGCTTGGGTTCAGAACCAGTTCATCCCCTCTGCCAAATGCTACTGGCCAAGCATGTTGCATGACCTGCCCAGATTCAAGGAAAGAGGAAAAGATTTCACCTCTTGATAGGAATAACAGAAGGGAGTTATTATGGTCACATCTGCAACTGAACACAGCCACTGCGGGTTCTTTAGGAATAAATCATGTTTTTTTTAACTGAGCTGAGGCCTAATCTAAGTACAAGGTACACATCCTAAGCTCTATAATCGACAAACTCACTGTTTTTGTTTTTGATTTTGGTTTTTGTTCTGAGGTGTCAGGAGCGCAATATGAAGGCACGCACACGCCTGTGCGCTTTCATGATGTCAGTTTAATTCAATCATAGAGCAAAATTAAATCGCAATTATAAAGCGGGTTCAGGATTCCAAACTCAATGACAATTCACCATGTGATTAAACTCAGCTCCTTACACAGCACGCAGAGCAGGACAGAGGACACGCGGCACAACAAACAAGCTAACAGAGGGTGCGGGAAGGGAACGAACCAAAGGCCGTGTCAGTCTGTGGGCGCTCGTGAGTTAAGGCCTCGGTCTGGTTCCGATCAGCTCTCAGCACTGCCTGCTTCTGACGTTCAAGCAGGGAAGGCTCTCAGTTCTGTTTGGAGATGGTCAGGCAGAGCCTTCAGCGGGCATTTGCCTTTTTTACGTGGGTCGCGTCTGAAGAGTCTGACAGTTTGCTGCTCTCCCGCCCCTTTTTAAAGGATTTTATTGGTTGTGGGTCCCTGCAGACCTCTCTGGTTCTGCTCCTTATCCGTTCTGGGGTGTTGGCTGGTGTTGGTCCTGCTGATATCCCATAGCTGTACTACTTTAACCGCTTGCATCTTTGCTTGACCCAGGCCCCTGCTTGTCACGGGCTCTTGCTTGACACGAGACTCCATTTTGCTGTCTGCATGAGGCCTTCTCTAAATAATTCTAACAAAGAGATAGAAACATGAGAAAAGCAGCCTTTCAGAAAAGCCCTCAAATATTTTAGGCATCACTCAACGAAGCCATTTGATAGTTGATTCACAAGAAAATATTACCTCTTGATTCCAGGTGAACAAGCTGAATCCCCATTTTCTTTCTTTACTTTAAATTGGTGGAATGGGATGAACTATTGAAGAGGTGATCAAAGTTTTATTCATTTGAAAAAAGTACTCGATGAAGCCCCTCAGTTGAATTGGCCTCCCAAACTCCAGCATAATAGTGTGGTATAAAGTTAGTATTTCAGTTATGTGCCTATGATCTCTAAGTGAAAGTGTACATGTAACATCTAGAGAGCTCTAGCCATGTCTGTGGAAACATACAAATGATCCTTATTTTTGTTTTCCTGTCCCAAGCACCAGAATCTTGCCTGAAGTTTGCAATGGGGTCACCTGAATCCTGTGCTTCTTTCTGAGTCTTCGAATTTGGATTTTTATATACAGGTGGCAAAAGGATTCATTGTGTTGTTAACACATAGCTATCTTTCATGACATAACCCACAGATTCTCTGACCACCATCCTTCACCCACACTTATCCTCATCTTATATTCCCCATCTCAATTAACGGCATCATCTTCTGTTTTGTTAAGCCAGAAACCTTGTTTAATGTTTCTTATTCTGACCTGCTGTCTGCAATGAACAACCATCATACAGACTCTAACTCTTTGATTAACTCTTATTTCGGTTACCACAACTCTGCCCTGATACATCTTAAAATAGATCTCATTTCCTCCCATCCATTGCCTATGCTGCTGCTGGAATGAACTCCCTACAACATTATTTATTTATTTATTTCACCTCTGAAAAATTCTATCATGACTCTTTGTGGTCTTCAGGACCATCCCACCCACATATGCTAGAAAAGGATTTTAAAGAACATCTCCTTCTGTATTTAATTAACTTCTTGACAGAAGGTCAAGAACCAAACCACAGCTGCTCTATGTTGCCACATTCCCCAAATGAGGAGGAGCACTCTGTGGGCAGAGTTACTAAGACAGTGGTGACACCGGATTTGCAGCTCTCAACCTGTCACTGACTTCCGAGCTGAGGTTGTAGAGAAATTTCAGAGTCCTTTAACACCCACCCTCCTTCCGCGCATGCACGCTCACGCGCACCCACGCGCACGCGTACACACCAACACGCCGGCGCATGTGTGCAAGTACACACACACGCACATCAACAGACACACCCAAGCACTGCGTAGGGAAAGGTATTCTCACATTTGATCTAAACCAAGAGGAAGGATCATCTAGAGAAGCCCTTGGCCCTTGAAATTCGTCAGGCACAGAAACTGCTACCAAGACTGCATCTTAAAAGGTCCACAGAGGACAAGCATCTGCATGGCTGTCCTCCTTTACTGTAGAAAACTTTTTATGTGATTAATCTATGATTTCTTGTTTATAAGTGCCTGCTTTTAAAAAGAAAAGAGAAAAGGCTTGACATACTTATCTACTTTGTTATGTACCTATGAATCCTTTGGTGCCTGTTTCCCAAACAGATGACATTGTACAATAAAGGAGTTTGAGAATTAAAAAAAAAAAAAAAAAAAAAAA